>APFE031391180.1:125910-152060 GCA_000404065.3 Pinus taeda
AATATCCATCGTTACGTAGGCTTTGAGGACAAAGCATTCTTTCGAGAGGAAGACAATGTCATGTAAAAAAATTAGTTGGTTTTAGGTTTATTATTTAATTTTAGGTTAAATTAGATGAAAGGGCACGATCATAAGATCATGCCCTTTCCCTAAAGGGTGCCCGTGGTGATATATAAGCCAGGAAACCCCAATGTAACAATCATCATCTGTCAATTAATTTTTTAATAAAATATTTATACATATATTTCTGTTTATCAAAAAGTTTCTACTTCACATGGTGGGTGCTTGTGGCTAGAGGAGCCCATCCCCATCATGGAGCATTTAATTCACCGCATCACTCGACTGCCATGCAAAGTAGAGGACCCTGCGAATATCTCATAGGGAAAAATAAGTGAACTGGACATCACAGAGGCCATCAACAAGAAGTATAAACTGGAAAATAAGAAGAGGGGCTGTTAGTTTCAGTATACGCATACTTCCATCAGGGATCAAATCTACTCTTTGCATTTTCATTTTAGGTGTCTCATACTTAATTTTTTATCATTCTACTAGGTCATGCCAAAATGGTCCACTGATGGTTGTCTTCTTCTCAGAAAATCAAACTTTCCCTCATGAGGTACATTTGCTAACCCATCTCCATGTTTCATTTAGTTATGGTTTCAGTTATGTTATTTTTAGAGCTAAGGTAGTCATGTTTTCATTAGGTCTTAGGGTTCATTTCCAAGGTGAAAAACATAGTTTCAGTGTAAATAAAGGGCAGCAAAGGTATGAGGAAGACCAATAAAAAAAGAGTGATTGGTAGTAAGTTATGGTTATTGTACAAAGATCTTATTTCACTGATGTAATTTTCATCTCAAAAACATGTTTTTGAGATGAGAATAGAGTATTTTAGTTGATTTATATTTTTTTGATGTAATTCAAGTCATTTTATGTAATAAATGTTCCCATAAGATACCTAGGCATTTCTCCTTGCGGCAAGAAATGAGACATTGAAGAAATCATTTCAATCAAAGCATCATCCACCTGAAAAGAGACAAAGAAAGAAAAGCATCAAAATCACCCTCTATATAAGATTTCAAACTCAGTTTTCAAACTTCATCATACTCATTTGACAAAGAGAGAGAAGGGAATTGAAGCAAATTGGTGGCTGAGAAAATCATTGGCACCGCGCATTAAGCAAGGAGCACTGCACATAGGGAAAAATTATGAAGGCGTTGCACATAGAGCAGGGAGCACTGCACATACAACCAGAGCATTGTGCATAGAGCCTATGTGCCAGTGTATTTTTTCGCGGCTCTGCGCATACAATAGGGTGTTGCGCACCTATAGAAGGCACTGCACGTAGGGCCAGTGAACACCAAGACTACCCTAACAACCATCTAAATCACTCTTTTGCTACCTAGAGAATATAAGCAAGTAATTACACTTCTTAAACCATCCTCCCAGCACTCATTTCACAATTTTTGAGTTTCTTTTCTATTTAATTTTTCATACCCTAGGTTATCTAAAACCCTCCTTGCATACCATTTTCCTTATTCCCACATCTTTTTGGCATATCCCTCATTCCAATATCTTGTTGTCATATTCCTAAATATCATCCCTATTCCATATTTCCTACTGTCAAATACACTTAACCCCTATACCCTAATCCCCCAAGCAAAATCCCTAAACCCCTACTTACAAAATAGTCCATACTAAAAAATGCCCCCCTTTCTCACTCTCACATCATACATATCTCATCCTACATCACACAAACCCCTCTCACCTTCCTCTATCCCCATTCACCATAACTCACTTCCTAATTACCTTCTTTAGGGGTTCTAAAGCTCCAAACTCAAAAACATGGATAAAGAGGATAAAGATTATGAGGAGGAGGAAAACAGTGGCAGTGAAAGCATGGGAGATGAACCTTAGCATCAGAGAAAACCACATAAGGGAGGCAGAATTTTCAGAGAGGAACCATCAAACATTAGAGAGTTAGAGGCTTCCCCTATGACTGTCTCTTGTTTCAGACATCTGGGGTTTTATGAGTTTTGTGTGAAAGTACAAAGAGTTCAACATCATCCTGAGTTGACCAGGATTTTTGTAGCCAATCTCTATGATAACAAGGTAACTCTTGCCAGGGTAACATTTATAGTTACCTCCTCCATCATTGTTGATGCTACAAGGATTTCGAATGTGGGAGAAAAATGGTATAAAGCACAAGAATTGGATGAGCACTACTATGATCCATACATCAAATCTAGGTACAAGAATGAAAAGAAAAGGACCTTTCCTTTCAGGTTCCTCACGACAAGTATGCCCCTATGATGAGGATCATTATGAAATATTTTACATGTGAGGGTAGATTTTCTAGATTGTACACCTATCATATTAGGCTTCTTATGCACTTCACAAGAGTGAAAATGATGAACATCCCTTCTTATTCAGGAACATTGAGAATATGGCATACATTGTACAGAAAAGGTCATACCCCTAGCAGATGAATAGTATTTATCAGAGAAAACACCATCAAGAACTGAAAGCCACAAGAATCCCAACAGGTGCTGCAAAACCTCTGATCTTTCCTTAGCCAAAATATGAAAAATATGTACAATAGTGTGCCAAAATCTTTCCCAAGAGTTCAACCTGTAGAATGTCTCAAAAATTACATTATATAGACCTATTAACCCCTTCCCACACCTCTAGGGGTCGAATTCATCTTTCTAGGAGTAGTTTGAACTAATTCCAAACGTAGAGCTGAAAACTAGGCATCCAAACAACCAGCCTCTAAAAGAAAGGAAACTGATTCATTACATTAATTTTTGCTATTTTGTGAATGAATCATCTAGAATAGGTAAACAAGTGTCCAATTTACATCATATACATCAAATTACATCAAGATAAATCATATACTACATCAGAGGGTGAAACTAGTGAAAACTGGCTGAATTTCTGAGCTGGAAGGTGAAAATTTGATCAAAAATCTATATGTGTATCGAGCCTTTATACCTATTTTTGGGGCACTTCTTGACATCCAAATCAAGCTCACAATATCTGGTTGGAAAACCCTGGATGTCTTCTATCCATCCCAAGTGGAATTTCCCAATTTGGAGCTCATTTGCCTCTTCAAAATTTCATTCTCCCGGAGGTACTTCCTGCTGGTGCAAAAGGTGGGAGCAAGGTGATTTTCATGGTGTTTTTGGGCCTTTTGATCATCCAGAACTTGATGAAATGCTTCGGAAATACTTGAGCATGCATAACTCACCATGAAAAACCCAAAAATATAATTCTTTTCTTCAGAAAGTGTCCCAATCAAAAGCGAGCGCGTTGACGCGCTACCCATATAGTTGAAAAACCTGTTTTTAGACCAAAATTTTTCAAAATGACAAAAATTTCTCCGAATTTTCTCAAATTCAGATTGAAGATCCTCCATCATGTATTATGCCTAGCCAATGAAGCCTCGGCCAAAATTTGGAGTGAATTGGGCCTTTTCCACCATTTTAGTGCTTTGCTCAACCTCCTCTTCAAAATCTTCATTTTTGCCTTGCAAACGTGCATGCGAGCCCAATAATGAACTTTCATGTGAAGAAGCATGTCTTTGTCTCTATTGGACTTTTCCAACAATTTCTCCAAATGAGCATTAACATGTATGAGCATAGACTCTCGATCAGCTGGTGTCATATCACCAGGTCTCTTTCGGGCCAATTCTCGATCCTCACAGATTCATCACAACTCATAAAGTGTATGCTCATCCTCTAGCTGTTTGTTGCACTGCTCTAGGTAGTTCATCAGCCACTTAGCCATCTGCAATTTTTTCCTCAACAAGTCATTCTCAGCCTTTTGCTCCTGGATGATTTCTTTCAGCTCCAAGCTGGGAGAGCTCGCATCAACATCAATGATCACAAAATCAGTGTCTCGGCCTCCTGAAGGGCCCTCATCATGCATAGGCCTCTTGCATTTGTCCTGGATCTGTACCTGTGCTGAAGAAGGAGGTGAGACCCCTTCCACATCATGTGGAGATAATACTCGCTCTGCTGATGGAGTCAACGAGACCCCTTCCACCCCGGGTGGAGATAGTACTCGTCGTGTAGCTGCAAATAAGGCCCTATGGCCTCGCTGGTATGTCACATACAATGGAGCACTTATATGCTCGATCTCAAGAATGTCAGGCTGGTGTGAAGGCTCTCCCTCATCATGAACTACTTCAGGAAGCGGCTTTGGTGCTCTGAAGAAGTCACGGGAGATAAAATCCTCCAAAGTAATGCCCTGTTGTGTCAACTGATGTAGCACTACGATCTTGATCAGTGCGTAATGATATATACTTCTATGCTGCTATGCTGGGGTCTTCTTCTATACAAAAATCATCATCCTCTCTATATTGCGATACATGAAGTATGGAACATTCATCATATGTACTCTTGTGAAATGCATCAACAAACGGACATGGTACACGTAGAGACGTGAGAATCTTCCCTCGCAACTGAAATACCAAATGATGAGTTTCATCAATGGCGCATACTCATCTCTCAGGAATCTGAAAGGAAAAACCCTGCTCAAGTGTCTCATATACCTAGGTTTGATGTATGGATCATAGTAGAATTTCTCTAACTGCTGATGTTTGTTCCATTTCTCTCCTATATTTGGTATCCCGGTGGCCTGAGAAATAATCTCTAGTTACAAAATGAAATTTACTCCGGCGAGGTTTACATGACCATCATGTAAATGTAGAACGAAAAGACGCCCTATTTCACGATGATGTTGGGTTTGTGAGATCATCTCACAGTATTGGAAACATGACTGACGCTGAAAACAATCCATTGCAAGCGGGCAAGCCTACAATTGAGCCAAAGAAGTAGGCTCTTCCCTGAGATGCTTACCACCTTTGCCACCTTTGTGAGACCTTTGTGGCTCATTACCCTCAGTTGTGGAATCACTATCATACTCCTACTCATAAACTGAATTTGTCTCTGACATGACTTTTAAAAAAATAAGATGTCGACAATATATAGGTGTAGTGGAATCAAAAGTTTCAATGTAAGCTGCAAAATCCAAATATGTTGTGTGTTGCCTATGTACCAAAGCATCATAAAAGAGCCATAATGAGATAGTCAACTAAGTTTACATGGAACAATGGTGTAAAAATGGCAATGACTGTGACAAAGACATCAGAGATGTAATGGACATGAAAGAGTTTTGGGCTGAGGTTAATAGTGATCATGAGCACCATAAAAAAATGACATAGGCATTGGTCAATTGCAATGTTTGAAAAAACCCCCAGACAGTCCCTTACATTTGATTCAACACCCTAAGAAGTGAATTTGGAAAAAAAAACATAGGGTTTCATTTCTTCATCTTAAACACTTGTTTCTCCACATTCAAAACACCATGAAGATATCCAAAATTCACTGAGCAAAGGTAAAAACCTACTTGCAAATAGTTGGAGGCGATTTGGCGCGAATTTGGATGAAGAAACAACAATTTTTGGGTCTGTGACTGTGTGCGCAGCGTGTTGGCCCAACGCGTAGCGCCCTTGTATTTTTGCAAAGACAAGGGAGGCTATACACATAGCATGCCCCCAATGCGTAGCGCGCACCTTGTATGGGTCACGCGCACCTTCAATACAATCCAGGGCTATGAAAATTGTATCTTCGACCTTCGATAGCTCAAACTTAACTTCTGCCTTGAGATTTGGTGCAAATGAAATTTTTTACCATATTTTCTATGTGAAGAAAATATCTCATCACATCATATTTGATTTTAATTTTACTCCATGACCCACTCTTATAATGTTTGACACTTTGACATTGGCTCATTTAATACAATGATTTTCTTTTGGCTTTTTGAAACTTGGACTAATGAAATGTCTTGATTTTTTGCAGAGATTTTGGCATTTGGCTTTGGAAAACATCAGAGGCTTGCTGTGAAATTGTCTTGTGGTGAAACAAATACATCAATATTACAAAAATTAAATTTGACAGTTAACAATTCAAAACAGAGTTTTGAACTAAAAAATGTCTTCAAATGTTTTTGGGAATAAAAATATAAAATAGAAAGCTTTCTAAACCATCCTCTTGACCTACGAGCTTTTATCACATGTCTCCAAAGACTTGAAATCCTAGACCCTAGGACTAAAGACTCTCTTTGACGAAAATAATCATTTATGACCGTAATGAAGTGACCTGAATCTTTAATGATTTTTAAGGAATTTTAATTTGCTCTGCAGGTACAAGCATGAAGAAAGACAAGACAACCAGACCCTCTCGTTAATCAACGGCATGCCCCTAGCGAAATGCAATGAAGTGGAATGAGCGAGACACCTAAGAATGATATGCAAAAAGCGAACTAATCTCTGACGGAGGGCTGTAAGGACCGACTCTAACATTGGCCCCAATGGGGATGGTGGCTCCGAGGAGATGCCAAGAATGGCAGATCTATGTGGGAGTTACATAGTGCCTTCGTCCATTGGGAAATGGAGTCATTATTTCAACAGATAACACAAGACTTTTATTGACTGCAAACTTGATTGAAAACCGACTAAATTTTGACCAAAACTGACTCGATTTTTAAACTAAAAAAATGAAAAAACTGACTTGACAAAATTTTAAATTGACCAACCTCCATATTCAGAATGATAGCCTTCGCTTCGGGCCCTAGACTGAAGATAAAATATCAGTACACACTTGCAATAAAACAGAAGTAAAACGATATATACAATGATGATAAAATTAGTAGAAAATACTTAGAAGTGGTATCGTTTTAGCAGTCGACCATTGATCGGCCCTCCAAGATAATCATCTCCATTCATTTCCTTGAGAAGAAAGGCATTTTGACCATGATACGCTGCAATCTTGAAAGGACCCTTCCATAGGTTTTCAAATTTGCCGTGCTTTCCCTTATCTTCATTCTGAGCATCCCATTTGAAAACCACATCTTCTAGCTGAAACTTATCTGCCTTTGTCTTCTCGTCATAAATCGTTTTGATGCGCTCCTGTAACTTGAAAGTATTTTGAAATACCTCCTCCCGTGTCTGCTGTAAATGAATCATCTGATTAATCGTTCGTTGCATGGGATCTTCCTCACTACCAGCTTCCTAAAGCAATTTGACTACCGGGACAGCAAGCGAAGTAGGAAAAACCGTTTCTATCCTATACACTAACTCGAAAGGAGACATGCCAATAGACTTTTTCTGACTTACCCTATCAGTCCACAATGCATTCACTAACTTCTTGTGCCATCCCTTTTTATTGATTTCCAGCAATTTCTTAATGATGTTTACCAAGGACTTATTTGAAGATTCTGCCAAGCCATTTCCTTGCGGATGGTATGCGGTCGAATGTCCCAAGCTGATATTGTACTTATAGCAAAATTCAACCATCCTCTTAGACTTGAAGGCCACTGCATTATCTGTGATTATCTTACTAGGACACCCAAAACGTGACAGAATATTATTTTCAAGAAAATAAATAATTACCGCATCCATGGCCTGTCGAGTGGGGATGGCCTTGATCCATTTGGTGAAGTAGTCTGTAGCTGTTAATATCCATCTATGCTGTCCCGAAGATGCTTGGTGGATTTCCCTGATGAAATCCAATCCCCACTGCTGGAATGGTGCACTGACTTCAATTGGTTTGAAAGGCAAAGGCTGTAGTTTCTGCTTCCCTTCAAAAATTTGGCATTCATGACAATTCTTAACAGCCTTATATACATCAAAAAACAAAGAAGGCCAATAATACCCTGCCCTTAGAATCTTATTCACTGTGGTTTTCCAAAACAAATGGCCCCCGCAATCTCCTCTATGAAAGTCCTCCAAAACTCTTTTGGCTTCCTCATCTACCAAACAATTCAATAACATTCCACCAGGGTCTTTCCAATACAATGCAGAATTTAGTATGCAAAACTTTGCAGCTCTCAACTTCAATGTTCTACTCTTATTTTTAGGCATCCCGAGAGGTGGAGATAAATTCTGAAGTACGTATAAGAGGTCAGCATACCAAGGGGAAGAAACAAAAATATCAGATACCTGAAATGGCATGCTCTCCTCATCTTCATTGGACATGGCAACGATCAAATTTATATCTAGAGCATGCAGATTTGTTTCAACCATGAGCTTGGTGAGTCCTTGTCCTTTGATCAGCTTGGTTGGTTTAATCTCCACATCGTATTCTAACAATGCAACGATCCACTTACCCCGTCTTCCTTCTGGATCTGCATGTACCAAAACATCTTTAACTGTTGCGTTAAGAACATATGCAATAATGTGGGAATGTAATATATACACACGGAAATATTTCAAGGGTTTTACAAGTGCAAGTGCTTGTTTCTCAATAATATTGTATTTCAATGCTCCATCCCTTATAATCCGACTGAAAAAATCAATGGGCTTCTCAACTCCATCCCTTTTCTGCATTAAAACAGCTGCCAAAGTGTGCTTAGAAGCAAACGAAAACAAAATGAAATCATGCGTGTAGTCTGAGCTGATTAAAATAGGAGCTGAAGAAAGAGATAATTTTACTAAATTGAATGATTTCACCGCCTCTTCTGTCCACTTTACCTGACTGTCCTTTTCCATCATATTCATGATTTTTCTTAGATGCTCAGCAAGATTTGGAATGAAACGATGCAGAAAATTCATTTTACCATTAAAGGACTGTATTTCTTTCTTGTTCCGGGGCTGTTCAATTTGTTGGATGGCTTCAACACGTGCAGGGTCAACACGGATGTCATCTTTCGATATGATGTGGCCAAGGAGCTTGCCCTCATCCATGGCAAAAAGACTCTTTTTCAGATTCAGCGAAATACCATATTTTCTGCACTTCTGGAAAACAACTTTCAAATGATATAAATGTTCTTCATCAGAATTTGAAAACACAGTTAAATCATCAAGGTAAACAACCAAAAATACATCTTTCTCGTTGGCGAAAGCCATGTCCATTGCACGATGAAAGGTGGCTCCTGCATTCTTCAAACCAAATGGCATTTTTGCATAATGAAACGTTCCCCATGGAGTGGTAAACGCAGTCTTGTCACGATCATCTTCATGCACTAAAATTTGATTATATCCTGAATAGTCGTCGAGTAGTGACATCCTTCATGCTCCAACTACTCGCTGCAATATGTGTTCCATTTTTGGTAGTGGATAGTTGTCTTTTAATGAAACCTTATTCAAATTTCTGAAGTCGATACATAAACGGATCTCACCTGTTTTCTTTCTTAGGGGCACTAAATTTGATATCCAATCTGAAAATCGGATAGGCATGATAATCCCTGACTTATACAACCTATTTACCTCTTTTTCAATCGATGGTAGCAGCTTCGGATTAATTCTCCTCAACTTTTGACGAAAAGGCTTCTGATTTGGTTTAATGGGGATAGTATGCTGAATGATATTAGTGTCATATGTTTTTAAATCTGAGTAATCCCACGCTAAAGCATCGGAAAATAAAGACAACAACTTCACATACTCTACCTTTACCTTTGGTGATAATGACTTTTATAATTTTATCATCTTGGGATTATCAGCTGTCCCAATATTTACCTCTTCAACACCTTTTTCAGTTAGCCTCAATGTTGGTTTACGGGCTACATCATCTTGGTCAAAGAGTTCCTCCAAAGGAATCAATCCCTTAGGAATGATGTTATCCTTAAGTTGCAGTACTTCCATTTGCTTTATTTGTATGTCATCACTACCATCATCATGTTCTGTATCTATGGAGGTGTTTTTAAACTTACCCTTATTCTGCATAAAATGATTAATCTCCTCGTCATCTTGAAAGACTTGCCAATATCGCTGATTGTCTGGGATGGTGGGGCGGTGTTTCACATGAATCTCGAACTTGTTGCTGGAATTCATTGGAATTTTTAAATTGCTTGCTGCCTTAGCAAGCCCATTAGCAACACCATTTTGTATGCGAGGCACACATGTCAAGGTATGATCAGAAAATAACTTCAGAATATCTAAGACTGCATTACGATAAGCTCTCATGCGAGGATGCTTGGCCTGAAACTCACCCTTAACCTGCTTTATCACCAACTCTTAATCACCATAGACTGCAATCCTTTTCGCTTTCAGCTTTCTAAGAATCTTAAGGCCAGCAATTAGAGCCTCATATTCTGCTTCGTTATTAGAACAGTCAAATGCTAGCTTGTAGGAACACACTCTAACTTTTCTTGGAACCTTATCCCTAGCGGAAAATGGATTGTGAATCCAAACACCAATTCCAGCACCATCACTACCTACTGCGCCATCAAAATCCATGGTCTAAAGACCATCTTCATCGTCCTCTAAATGCTGAAATTACACCAGCTCTGTTTTTCCTGTTTGCTGCCCATTGTCTTTAGCTGATTGCTCCACAGTAGTTTTCTTTTCTCTTCTTTCTTTTTGCAGAACTTCTCTAAAATTCTTAGTGAATTCTAGTATATCTTCTGCCTAAACTAATTGACTATATATATCATTTAAACTATCAGCAAACAACACAAACGACTCTAAGTCGGTATGTAAATAATTTACAGGATGATTGATTGGCTTCTCTTTGCTGGTTATCATGTATTTCATCTTCTGCTCTCAGTATAACTTTCTCATTTGAACAAAGACTGGAATTGTTGTGTAAGAGAAATCTAACTGTAGTGTACCTTTCAATTTTTCCCCCAATATCTTGAAAGGAGCATCCCAAATCGCGGAGGAATGCCTGCCACAACCACATCCATCAAGACATTCTTCGCTGGAATTTGGTCTAATCTAACAACCAAATCTTTGATGAGTCTGATACATCTCACACGACTGGAATCAAATGAATACAAATCATGATATTTCCTTGTAATGTCTAGCCCCAGCTTTTCCATGATCGCCTTTGGCATCAAATTGTGTGAGGCACCCGAATCAAACATAGCATTGTGCAATACATATTCATGCAATCTCAAACTGATATAAAAGGGAGGAACATCACTGTCAGGGGACTCACCATCTAATGCAGGCCCAAATATCAATTCTGGCTGATCATCTTCAACATTTACAGTGTCAAACATTGGATCAAAATTCAGAATTTTGGAGACTTGACCACGGTAGCTACTATTCTTCATGATTTCTGTCAAAGGAATAGATATTTTTAATTTATAAATTTCATTTTCCAAACTAAAAGCTAAAACTTTTTCGACTTCTTTGACCGGAAAATCCTTCTTATCCTTGATTATACTTGTCTGATTTTCCTTTTCTGTTGATGATATTTTACTAGCTGTGGGATCAATTGTCTCTTTTCCTTTATTCTATGGTATGGGTGAATCTGTCTTTGGTGTTGTAGCTTCCTTTATTTTCTGAATTGGATTTATGGGCACATCTTGATTTCTCAATGAGTATTGCTTCTGTTGAGCGAACAAAGCATTCAAATATCCTCTTTGGTAATCATCTGATTCTTCCTATAAATCTGCATCATTTGCTAAGATAAAATCTTCATCTTTCTGGGCAGCTAAACTTTCTCCATACTCTTCATCCTCAGTGATGTAAATGGGTAGATCGTCGGGAGTAAAGAAGTGATTTTGGTCCCCCACTACATCATCATCATCATCTGAATCTTGACTCAAAAACTTTTGTAAAAGAGGAATTTTAATCTGCTGCTGGGCTACCGGCTCTTGTGCTCTTTGTTCACGCTGCTTAATTCTGAACTGTGGCTACTGCTGGCCACGATAATTTGGATTACGAATCTGCGTTTCTGGTTTGTCAAGGTTCATTCTTTTGAACATTTTTTCCATCTCACGAAGCCAAGGCAGTTCTGATGTAGACTCTTCCTTTATAGTCACTCTTTTCTCTGCTTTCAAACGTGCTCTCTTATCATTTATATTCGCCTCAACACTAACTGCAATCTTTTGCATCTCTTCTAAGGTAGGCGGATCTCTGTCTCGTAGTGAATAAGCCATCTCCAGATCAAAACCATCCAGGAATTTAAGAAGAGTTGACTTTTTAGACGGTCTTAAGTCATCTGGAATTGCATTATACACTGCATTAAATCTGATAATATAATCCTGAACGGACTCACCAGGATTACGCTTGATGCTGGTATACTCTAAAGTGATTTGCAACGGATATTTCTTCATTTCCCACCGATATAGAAATAGAGTTTGAATTTCTTGTAATGTGATGATACTCCTTGCCTGTAAAGCTCTGAACCATTTACGAACCTCTCCTCCAAAAGTCTGGGCAAACAATCTCATTGAGACATTTTCTGCATCAATTTCATGCAGGTCCAAAAAGTCTGTCATTCGGACAATAATATGCTGAGCTGATATACTCTGTGGTGTGCCATCGAATATAGGAATCTTGCTTTGATAATCAGCAGGCATAGGATCCAAATTGGTCTGCAAAGCAAGAGGTGCAAATTTGGCATCCATTGCTCTTGGTGGATTTGCAGTCGGCCTTGGAGATGTTGGGGGAGCATGTGCAGCTGAGGTGTGAGGTGTATGAGGAGGTGTGTGCGGAGGAGATGCAGTTTTAGGTGTGGAAACAGTGGATGAAGGCGAATTGACTGGAAACTTTTGATCATAAATAATAGGTTGCACATGGATGGTGGGGATGAAAGGCAGTTTAGTGGGAATTCTAGAGGTGGATGCCGTAATGGACGATCCAATGGTAGCAGATGTAGTTTCTAGAAAATCAATGATATTTGTAACCTCAATTGTAGTTTGGAGCTATCTTAAAACAAAATTCTTAATAGACTTATTAGACTTTTCGATTTGAAGAGCGGCAGCGAAATCAGGATCTGGAACTATAGAATCAAGAGCATTTTCAAACTTGGTTTTAAACAATGACAGTTCAAACTGTTCATCAAAAGCAAGTTCTTTAAGATATTCAAAAATTGTAGGACATGAATGAGATATAATCATGGGAGTCACAGAGCTTTCTTCACGAAGGAGTCTTGGAATCAAATTCGGATTTTCGTAGACAGGAGGCGGATTCAGATCTAGATTAGCTCTGGTATGTCTTCTTGAAGCCAACGTATTGATCTATGTGGGCAAATTTCAAGGAACACAATCAATTATCTTCAGTCTATCAACTTCTAGACTCAATCATCCCTATGACATTCTTATATTTTGGTCTAGGAACCAACTCCCAAGTGTTGTTATTTTTTATTTGTTCAAGTTCTTCATCCATTGCCTTGACCCAACATTCATCTTTGCAAGCCTCTCTTACATTTTGTGGTTCAATGGAGGAGAGTAATGCCAAATAGCCTGAGGCTTCTGTAATTGTTCTTCTTCTTTGTACGCCAGCCTCTTTTTGCCCCAAAATTTGTGATTCTAGATGATTCTTTTGAACATACCTAGAAGGAGTCTTTTCTTCTATCCTTATCTGTTCCTCTGGCTCCTCATGAGTTTCTTCTTCGTAGTTTTCTTCTTCATCATCAGTCTGATTTTGAGGATAGTCTTCATCCTCTTCGATATTTTCATAATTTACTTGCCTAGGAATGTATCCTTTTTCATCAACCACTACATCAATGCTGTCAACAATTCTTCCAAGTCTTTTATTGTAACACTTTAT
This sequence comes from Pinus taeda, assembly GCA_000404065.3. NCBI lineage: Eukaryota > Viridiplantae > Streptophyta > Pinopsida > Pinales > Pinaceae > Pinus > Pinus taeda. The sequence continues at coordinate 139,415 of APFE031391180.1, forward strand.
GCTTTGTTGTGGGGAGAATAACCGAGGAGAATGCCTTCATCTGCTCTAGGTTCAAGTTTGCCAAGTTGTTCATCAGTATTCTTAATATAGCATTTTCTTCCAAAAATTTTGAAATGCTTTACCGAAGGAGTCTCACCATACCAGAGCTCATGAGGAATTGAGTGTTGTTTACTCGGACATTTGTTTTGTTGAGAATAATAACCGCATCAAATGCAGCTTCACCCCAGAAGGTTGCGGGAGTTCCAGACTCATCAAGCATAGCAAGAGCCATTTGTTGGACTGTTCTATTCATCCTCTCCACCACTCCATTTTTCTGAGGAGTCGTAGCTGTAGAGAATTCCCTTCTTATTCCATGTTCTTCACAAAAATAAAAAAATTCATTTGAGGTAAACTCCCCACCTTTGTCGAACCTGAGGCACTTAATTTTGTAATATGATTCATTTTCAACCAAGGCTTTGAAGGATTTAAATTTTTCAAATGCCTCGTCCTTTTGCTTCATAAGTCCTAACCAAACCATCCTCAAGAAGTCATCAATGAATAATATAAAGTATTCTTCTCCTCGAGGCGACCTTGTCGTAAATGGACCACATACATCTATATGGACTAGCTCAAGAGGCCTGTTGGCTGATCCTTCCTTCTCAGGGAAGTTAGTTCTGGTTTACTTACCAAACTGACATGATTTGCATATGGTATTGTCTGGAATTTTGATGTCTGGAAGACCACGAACTGCCTGGTATTTGCATGCTTTCCTAATTTGTGAAAAGCTTAGATGCCCCAACCTCCGGTGCCATAACTAGTGTTCATCATCCTTGCTCAAATAGAATTGTTTTTGTCCTTCTTCAAATATGTATAAATTATTTGGATTTCTCTTTCCTTTGATCATTGTTCTTCATGTATCAAGATCACGAACACTACACCCATTTGATCGAAATATTACCTTGGTTCCATTATCGCACATCTGACTGAAACTCAATAGATTATGCTTCAAGCCATCAACATACAAAACATTTCCAGGTTTGACCTTTTCTTTCAACTGAGCAGTGCCTTTTCCTTTTATGGCTGCAGGGGTATCATTTCCAAAAGAAACTTTCTTTCCCTTTTCTAATGCAGTATATGATTCAAGTTTTTCTTTATCACCTATCATATGTTTCAAACATCCACTATCGATGTACATAGATTTTCATGTCCTTCTGCATAAAAAGCTATCCCACATCTTTCTGGTTGTGGTTCCTTCATTCTCCATGTTCTGGTACTTGATGTTTTTTCCTTCTGATTTGTCTTCCAAAACCTGCTCCTGCATTCAGAATCTTCATGACCAAAGTTATTACAAATAGAACATTCAATTTCATTTTCAAGGGCGGAAAAGTTGTTATAGGTCCTTTTTGTAATTCCAGTCATACTTCTTTGCTTTTGAGCTTCTCTAGTCATGATTGTCTTATAGGCAACACATTGAGCTGCTTTGTGGCCAAAGTTATGGGAAGAGAAACATTGGCCATTAAAGAAACTCCTCCGGTTATCAAATCTGCCTGCCATATGATAGTAGTTTCGATTGTCATCCATTCTTGAAGAAAATTGGGAAGATTTTACCTGAGGTTGGTTGTAGTTTTTGTTTGTCCTTAAGGTAGCCTGCCCCCAATTTTCTTGATGGTCTTTGTTCATTCTTGATGAAGACTGTCCCTGATTTACCAGATGATTTCTATTAGGCTTTAGCTCACTCCTTCTTGCTGCATCAAGATAACTTTTGGATGTGGAAGCTTGGGATGTTTCACCATTATACCCTAGACCTGTCTTGATTAGAGGGGAATGCTGCACATTGCTAATCTCATCCAGAGTTTCAGATCCTTTAAAAAAATTAAGATTAAGGGCCTTTGTTTTCTCAATTTCTTTTCTAAGGCCAACAATTTCACATTCTAACTTCTCAAGAAAATTTTCTTTTTCATCAAGTTGAAATTGCAGAGTATCAATGATCACATTATTTTCTTCTAAACACGTTTTGAGTCTAGAAATCTCTTCATAAAAACCATCCACATCTATAGCATCCAAGTAATCATCATCTTCAAAGGCCATTAAAATTTTATAGTGACTACCTCGTTCATCTTCATCACTATTTGATAGACCATCACTATCTTCATGAGTGTAATAGCTTCTCTTATTTGCATTTTGTTTCTTGTTCCATCTAGCAGATTCCTTCCCCTTATCAATCTTATCCTTATGATGACATTTGGCAACATAGTGACCTACTCTTCCACAAGAAAAACATTTGAAAAGTAACTTACCTCTGAATCTTCCAGTACCCCGTTGAAGATTTCTGACAAAATTTGATTCTTCTTCTTCCTCTGACACGTGTCCTGAATCATAGTACTCTCCTTTGCCTGAAGCCTTGAAGGCAGTGACTCTCCTATCTGATGGACCTCCTTTCCTCATTTCATAAGAAGTTAGAATTCCATGCAGCTGTGACATTTTAAGATTTTGTAGATTCTCCTTTTCTTCTATAGCAGAAACTTTAGATTCAAATCTAGAGGACAAAGATCTTAGAACTTTTTCAACCACAACAGCCTCTTTTATTTCTTCACCCAAATTTTTCATATAATTAACAACATCATCTATGTGAAGAAAATACTTAGCCACACTTTCATCATTATTCATCTTGAGATTTTCATACTGAATCCTGAGGGTTTGAAGTTTTGCCCGTTTTACCTGATCATCTCCTTCATAGCTCAGAACAATCTTGTCCCATATCTCTTTTGCAGATTTAAACTGCATTACCTTGACACATTCTGATTGAGATAGGCATCCTAATAGAGTATTGACCGCCCTTGCATTTTTTTCATATTTCTTCTTCTCAGCCGGATCTGTAGGAGTTGTTGATGGAAAAGTATACCCTGTATCTATGATATCCCAGACTTCTGTACCAAGAGATTGAAGATAGGTAGTAAATCTTACCTTCCAATACACGAAGTTTGTCCCATCAAAAATCGGTGGCCTGATTGATGCTTCCCTCTTGTAATTTCTCATGATGATAGATCTTCCTTCAAGCAGTCAAGCTTCTTCTAAAGGACCTGCTCTGATACCAATTGTTCGAAATAATACTGAGAGGGGGGGGTGAATTAGTATTATTAAGTCAAATGTTCCTTTTTCAAAACAAATGATATACGCTACATTAGATAGATAAATCAGCGTATATACACAACTATGCAGAAGGAAAATCGTGTATACAAAGCTAAATTTTAATTTTCTTTATCTTGAAGATTATTGTTAATCTATGTTGCAGAAGCAAATAACTAATACCCAGAGACAGTAAAATAGAGCATAAAGACAATCACACACAAGAACACAAGATATAAGGTGGAAACCCAATGTGGGTGAAAACCACCTGCTGTAATTCGTCTCTATCTTCTTTTAAACTAGAAACTTCTTTTACAATGTATTGGTGCAGTCCTTTATCAGTATGCAGGCTGCAACCTGCAGAGAGCTACAACCCTCTCTCGTTCTCCAGCTTCTCCTGGAAGGGAACTGCAACCCCCTTTAGCTCTTGCACTAGCCAAGGTACTAGTATGTAGGTGCTGGCCTACAGAAGGCTACAACCTTCTCTTTCTTCCAGGGACCACGTTTCATAAATTTTTAGACTAGATCCATAAACATCAATCAATCATCAAGAATAAACCAATATCCTTTCCACCAATTAGATCTGAATCAAGTAGATACTTCTCTGACAGCTGTACCCAAAACACGGTACTAGAAACCACACACCAAACACTGAACACAGAACACAGCAGCAATAAATAGAAGCACAACTTAAAGTATATATGCTATTTCAATAACCTGCAACTTGCGTGCATACGCTTCTGTGTTTGGAACAACCTGCGTATACGCTATTTTCATTCATTGAACCAGCGTGTATACGCGCCTTCGCTTTACTGAACCTGCGTACAGATCTATAAAGGACAATTCGCTCTTTCAAATATTCAAAAACACTAAATAACCTAGATTATCAGTGTTATGGATCAAGCAAGCGCCACATATAACAGACCACAATCATATAAAGATACTATCATTCAAGCTTAAAGATTATGACCCATCAATAGAACTTATCCTTCTTCTTTGTGCTAAGGTTCCTCCTTTATTCAGATCCAGGTCTGCACCATAACCCAATTACCAGCATTTAGATCTACCACTTTTGAGATATTCAATGATAATCCAGATCATCATTTTCCATAAGATCTCCTTCCTCTTTTATAGTCTTAGGCCTTCCATAATACCACGGTCAAAAACCATAACATTTCATTACCATGAATCCAAAACTAGGGATCAACACATATGATGAGTCGCCATTGTCCAAAACCATAGGTTCAAATGCCAAGGACTAACTACCATGGACCAAGAGTAAGTCCCTAACATATACACACTTTTGTAACGTATAACCCGCTTGTATACACGTCTTCGTCTAGATTAACCTGCGTATATGTCTTTTTCTTCTTTCTGAGTGCCTGAACTGAGATCTGCTACAAGAGTAAGTTGCCATCAAGTACAACACCTGTGCCATAGTACCAAACCAGAATCATAATGCCAACAATCCCACCTTGCTCAAAGGCAGGGTGCGATGGGCGCAGAAGGGCAACTTTACCCAGTGTTTTTCATCAACTTTTTGCCTGTTTTTGCTCAAATCTGGATCCTAACTCATCTTTTGTTTTCATTTTAGATTTTTATTGGATCAAGATGGTCATCACATGGCGTGAATGTGAACATGAAGAAGAGGACATGATTGCTTTACATGACCAGGGCATAGTTGCTGCATTAAGAAACTGTGGTTTGTTGAAGTTCTTCTGTATATCTAGCATGATGCAATAGATCAGCTTGTTGCAATATTTTCTTGATGCTTGGGATCCGATTGACCAGGTATTCTAGGTTAGAGGTAAGTCTATTCCATTGACAGTTGAGGACATTTACTTTTTGACGAGGTTGTCGAGGCGTGGTGCCCCTCTTTCACTATCAGGATTCGCTCGTGGAGGTGAATCCGTGAAATATTATATTCGTCAGTTCTACAGAGATGGATCTCAGCCCATCAGAGATGGCAAGATCAATATCCGAGATGTAACTAATCGGCCCTTGAGGACCATTTTATTTACCTTTGCTAGATTGGCTGGCAGCGCAGCTTTACACTTGGCAAACAGATCTTACATGCAGTATGCCTTGGAATGCTTGGAATCGAAGGTGTTCAACTAGTGTGAGGAGGTAATTCCTATCATAAAAGAACAACTCTCCAAATTAAAGAATGGAAGAACCAAGAATTTTCTCTATGGTTCCATATTGACTTCTTTTCCTTTGGAGAGGATTCCACTGATATAGCCTTAGAACATTTCACTGGGATTGCCAGCACGGAGGGAACAATGGATGCAGAGATGGGTTGATCTTCTGGCCAGACATGTTGGTCAATCACAAATTTCCTTCTCTAGTTCCTTTTTCAAGTGGTTCGACCGTCAGGAGATGGTCTTTGCGGAGTATCCATATGTCGTGATGGATTTTCGAGGCAACCCAGATTTGGTGTTACCAGCTGGCAAGCAGTGGAGTGTTATAGGTAAAATGATTCGACCATGTCTTTGTTCATCAGTTTTATAATGTTTTTGTGTTTTTTAAATGTTACCAAGACTAATCAAACTTATATGTGTGTGCAGATATTGGACCAGTGTGACCAGTGGCATGCCTGCGGGCGGCAGATGGCGCTCTAGCAGGAGAGGCTATAGGGAGGGCTGTCCTTTGGGATTTGGACATATCAGAGACCTTGGCAGTGTTGTAGGATCAGATTAAGGGCCTCATTCTTGGTATTCAAGATGTCAGGACCGATGAGTTACCTTTGAGGTTACAGTGCCATACTAATGGTGTGCGAAGTCGATGGACTAGGCTCTTGCACATGATCACACAGGTGGTGACATGTTATCACCAGCATCATTAATCTAGGATGCTTTTCTGCATTCATTTTGAGTTTCTTGGTCAGATGACTGATTTTGTCTTGAACACAAATTTTTTTGTAAAAACTATAAATAGCTATATATTTTTTATTTTCGGAGTTTTATTTTGGTTAAGTTATGCAATCCTGATGCAAATGTTGATGTAAAATGCTTTCTTTACAAATGTTGTAAATGTCTATCTAACACATAGTTTGCTAATGAATAGTCAATGTGTTTAAGTTTCTAGAAATGTGTCGATATTGAATGGAATCAAAATGTCTTTCCAAAATCCTAACTCTTAGGAACATGTGATAAATAGTTGGGTTCCGAACGGAATAAATGCCAGTAAGTTGTAGAATGACAAGTTATGAATCTAGCCTGACAACGAGTCGGTGTATGCCATGTGAAATGGCATCAGAGAGAAGTTCAACCAACGCGCTATACTCAGCGATGTTGTTCATCGATCAGCCAATACATATCCCCCTGAAACTCACTAAGTTGCCGCTTGGAGCAAAAATGGCCTAGGCTGCAGAAGATAGGTTCTATGTACTACGACTAGCTCCATTGACGTACCCAAAAAATGGTTCCAAAAAGTCTAACATCTGCAACAAATGCAAAGTGGATTACCTAACCAAAATAACAACTCTTAAAGAAAAAATGAAAAATGCAATAAAATCATATGTACCATGTGTTTACTACACTTAATCAATTATAGTAACATTTAAGATGCAACCCGTTTTGGGGCTGAAACAGTGGAATCCCATCATAATCGACCAGCTCGTAGGCTCCTTTTGTCAATACCAATGTAACAATGTAGGGGCCCGTCCATAATGGTTCAGATTTACCCGCTCCTAATTTGTCAGAGTCCTGGTCGTAAAGAAATACTAGGTCACCTTCTAAGAAGACACGAGGCTTGAAATTTTTGTCAAATTGTGCCTTGACACATTTCTTATGGGCTTCGTTAGCCAACGCGGCATCACGATGGGTTTCATCCAGGTGGATTAGTTCCAAGAAACGAGCCTCTTCTTCAGAAGTTTCGGGAAGCAGATCAATGGAAAGCTTGAGGGACAAGATTTTGCACTGAATTGGTGAGACAACTTCCAGACCATACACCAACTGAAAGAGCGTAAATCTGGTCACATTCCTCACCAAAGTCCTATATGGCCACAGAGCTGAGTACAACATTATATGCCAATTCTGTTTGTGGACTCCAATCATTCTCTGCAGCACGCACTTAAGGACTTTGTTGATTGCCTCAACCTATTTGTCAGCCTATGGATAATATGGAGTAGAACTATCGTGGGATATTCCTAATTTGGCAGTCAATTCAACCATCATGTGATTGCGAAAATGTGATCCATGATCTGTGACTACAGCCTGTGGAACACCAAATCTAGAAACTACATGATTAAAAAAGAAAAGAGCAGCCATTTCACTGATGTTGTTTAATGTAGGCATCGCCTCGACCCATTTTGTGAAATAGTCGACAACAACTATAATATACCCATGCCCCCCGGCCAATGTGGGGTTACATGTCATGAAATCATTGGCCCATTTAGCAAATGGCCCAACAACAACTACTGGATGTAGTGGTGCAGGTGGTAATCTAGTTTTGTGATCAAAAATATGACAAGCATGGCAACTTCTAACTGTAGTTATGTAATCTCTGAATATGGTGGGCCAGAAGTAACCTGCTCGTAAGATCTTTTTTGCTATAGCGTAACCAGATAGATGCCCCCCACAAGCACCTGAATGACAATCATTCAAAACGCTTTTGACCTCCTCATGCGTGAGGAACCTTCGTAGAACTGTATTGACACCACGATGGTAAAGTGTATTGCCAATGATCAAGTATTCTTTGGCTTGGTATTGAGTATGCTGATGTTCAGATAGAGAGGTGTTAGGCCTTAAATTTTGGGTTTGGAGATAGACCAGTATATCTCCGTACCACGGATCACTTAACGATATCAGAAATAGAGACTCATCCACGATTGATGCTTTGGATGTCAAATCATTAGATGATGAGGGAAGGTCGCAAAGTAACTCCGAAAAGACTAGCGATTTCTTCGATTTGGATTTGGTGAATTCCATATCAAACTCCTGCAAAATGGCTATCCATTTGGAATATTTGCCCCTATTAATTGACGCGACATAATGTAGGTCATAAGGTTGGAGTCTGACACAATGGTAATCTTGCGAAAGAGAACGTAGTGTCGAAATCTCTGTACTACTTGAACGGCTTCTAAAGCCAATTTTTCAACATAAGAGTACTTGCTTTCTGTATCATTAATATTGTGACTTAAATAATATATAGGATGTTGTATTCCATTATCTTCTTATACTAAAACCATGGCGATGGTTGTATCTGCGGCGGCAAGATACTGGTTAAAGTCTTTTTGATAGTCAGGAGCATACATTAATGATGCTTTTATCAAGGAATCTTTTAAAGCATCAAAGGAAGCTTGCACAACCTGATCCCAGTGGAAGGGTACTCCTTTTTTCAAAAGACGCGTATAACCTTTAGTGAGTTCAGTGTAATGTGGAATGAACCTCCTCAGAAAGTTAGCTTTCCCTTGGAGTCTTTGAATCTGAAGCAAATTTGAAGGTGGAGGCATGTCAAGGATAACCTAAACCTTAAATGTGTCGAGTCGAATTCTATCCTTAGAGACTACAAAACTGAGTAATCGACTAGAACCAACACAAACACACACTTGTGCGGATTGAGTCATATCTTGTACTGTCGGCAATGTAGAAATATGGATCTCAAATGTTGCGGGTGATCAGTCTGCTTTTGTGAATGAGCCGATAGATCGTCGAGATACGGTTGAATGATGTGCTTGATGTCATGGAAGGTGTAGTTCATTGCCCTATGAAAAGTTTCCACTGCGTTCTTCAAACCAAAAGGTAATTTACGATACGTGAATGTGCCCCATAGACATATAAATGCAGTCTTTGACTAGTCCTGTGGACAGATATTGATTTGATTGTATCCGAAAAATCCATCCATGAATGAAAAGATTTCACATCCAGCACATTCATCAATTATCTGGTCAATGAAGGGTGTAGGATAGTTATCCTTTGAACACGCTTGAGTTACATCCCTATAATCAATGCACACTCTAATCGTTCCTTGTTTTTTCATTATAGGAACAATATTCGATACCTAATCAGTGAGAGGAACAGGGTAAATGAAACCAGCATGCAAATTTTTTTCAACCTCTACTTTAATGGCAGCGGCTTTCTTCGGATGGACATGTCGAAGCCGTTGTCATACTCATTTGAAATCTAGATACATCTTGATTTCATGTTCAACAATTCTCGAGTCAATGCCTGGCATTTCTTCATATGACCATGCAAAGACATCTCTGAATTCGCCAAAGAGAGCACAGTAAATTTCCAGTTCTGATGGAGAACATGATTTTCCAACATGAATATTCTCTACAACATTAGGTTTGGTTAAGATATTAATGGTGATAGTTTCTTCAATATTGGACAGATTTTGCTCGGAATCCACTGTATTTATAGTATTGGATAAAAAATAAAAAACTGAAGGATGATTAAGGTCGCTTGAATAATCTTCATTGTTATCTTGAAGGTGGGAATGATGGTGGTAATATTTCCATGACGTCTCTCCTATCATCATTGACTAGATGATTCCTTTGTCTGTAGAATGTATATGAGACCAAGCATCGGAAGAGGTACCATACTCTAGAGACCTATCTATCCAAACACCCATCGAGTGCTGATTTGGGTTTGTTGTCGAGGCCCAGAAAATTGATTGCTACAAAGATTCTATGGAGCTTGGGGGCAACACATCATGGTGATCCACACTATCAAAATGTTTAGAGTTATTCTTAATCTCACGTGATGTAGAAGATATCATATGACAGGTTTCCACTGTGGCCACTTCCACAAGTCCAGGTGGAGGCGAGAGGGAAAAATTACCCATTAAGGAAGGGTCTTTTAGTAGACCTAATCTGACATTTTGAAGTGATTGAGAACTTCCATGGATCAATGGAATGCTTCCAGTAGCTTGTGAACTATTAGGAAAAAAGGCTAGTTGTTCAACAATTGTAATTCCACCTTGGAAGGGAAATGCAATATTTCTAAAATATGTAGACACAATGGTAGCCATAGCATAAATCTAGGGTCTTCCCAGTAAGATATTGTAGTCAAGGTTTCCATCAATGACCTCGACTTCAATATCTACTATCTTGCCCCCCAGTTCAACTTGCAAGTTACTCGAAATCCCATATGGCGTGTATGTTCTTCCATCGAATTCTTTTAATTTCATTGATGATCGCGACAAGGGTGGTGAACCAAGAGTTTTCTAGCAACTCATTGACATAATACAAGTAGATGCCCCCTCGTAAATGATTATTTGATGAACAATTTTATTGAGGGCTTTTACTTGTATAAGGAAAGTGAGTTGGGCCAGTAACTGAGGTGTATATCCTTTATGATTAAAGGCCACAAGATTGGAATCCGCTGGATCAATCCCACCTATTGCTGATAAAAAAGCCTGCTTTTGGGAGGGGAAATTCTACAGTACCTCAAGTGTCGACATAGCAGATGGCGATTGAGCCAGATCCTCCACTATATTAGAATTCTATGCAGCTCGAGCATGAGGATTAAATGTCAATTTATGTATGACTCCCTTTGGTATCTTTATAGTTAATTTAGGAATAATGGGTGGAACAACTTCTGGTGAAGTCGTTGTCAAACTACTAGGTTGATCTGTAGCCTAGTTGTTTGATGATGGTGGATTTCCATAATCTTTATTCCTTGTCAATATCAAAGCATCATTTTTCTATTTCGAGATGGATAGCATAAGCACTTGGGATGTAGAAGCATGATTGATAGCAACCAGATTAATTTCTGGGTTTGGAAATGGATCAATCAACACTGCTGAGGTATTTGAAGTCTTTAAGAATTTTGCAACCTCAGCTTGATGTGGATAATATTTTGTCCAATTCTCCTCATTACATATGTAACATGGAAAATGAGGTTTCTTTTTCCCAGTAGGATTCTCAGAAGATTTTTTAGGAGTTGAATTCTCCTGTTTCTTCTTATTATTTTTCCCTTTATTCTTGCCCCCTGGTTGCTTTGGATTCTTGCCCTTGTCAGATGAAATGGCATTAATCTCCGAGGCAAGAGGTTTGTCATTTTCTTTTTGACTAGAAACTACAAGGGCTTTACCAGATGGAGCCTTTGTTGTTTACGTGCTTGAGGCACCAATCACACCATCACCAGCGTGAGAGTCCCTGTTCGATTTAGGAGGGGGAAGAAAGGAAAATTCTAGTCTAGGTGTGTCAAGAATTTTGCCGTAGAGCATGCCAGACTGAGTATAGATCAAGTATAAATTGGGCACAGGCAATAACTTGCTCTTTAGTGAAAACTCCTCCTTTCACCACGCCTTCAGTGATAGAAGGCAATAAGGACTTAATAAACCACTCAGCTAAAAGTTGATAAGGAACATACGCCTTTACCATTCGACGACGATGTCGCCACTCATAAATATGATCAGATATGTGAGTGGCCATGGTCTGTTTAAAGTTGGTAAGGAGTTCTTTTCCTATTTTGTACCTTATGTGTAACTGAAAGTGGGTTACAAAAGTGGTGGCAAGGGCACTAAAGTTATCAAAAGAATCTCTAGGTAGTTCAATATACCATTTCGCCGCTGGACCAGTGAGCATTCTCTGAAAAAGGCAAAGCCTAATCGAATCATCATTCAAGGTGTTAGATGAGCACCACAAATGAAAATTCATTACGTGATTCGATGGATCTTCACCTAGATTTTCATTGAATTTAGGAATATTGGAGGGAATTTTATGAGGAATCATTGGCCACTAGGGGGCGTATGCAATTGGATCATTTGTCAGCCGGTTCAAATCTGGTAATTCTAGAGTTGCTACGAAAGGGAACTACTAATTCAGGTTAGGTGAAGCATACCCAGGATAAGATGGAATCGCCTGAGAAGTAGGTCTTTGCATACCAACATTGTTACGAAGGTAAATCCCCTTTGCAGATAGAGGTGATCCCACTAGCCTAAATGAGGTCTAGCAACAATCAAACAATGCTAACACGCAGGTTCCTAATTGCAAACTAGAGACCGATGATGATGGCCTACCTCGAATCCAATGCTAGTATTTGTAGAAGAGTCGTCGCTCCCGTTCTTTCGCTCCAGCCAGTCACAATCCCCACGATCCTCGTGAATGGACACTTGCACATGCAAAGAACAACACAAATACAAGCATAAAATCCAATAAATGAAACTATATATCAGTCAGAAAGGATATAACTCAAACATCATTATAAAGACAATAAGAGTGGAACCATAATGATAGTCGTCTATTATTATTGATAAACAAAGAAGAATACAACCAAGTTCTAACATCAAATCCTCCTTTGGCTGGGTGATCAGCAACACATGCCTTGCAAAGCTTTTTGGGAATGGGGAACAAGCCTCTCTCTCCTTGGTTACTTGGACAAGGATCTCCTCATTAAAGATTTAGCCTTATGGGGATGAAGAAGGCCTCTTGTAGCATGAGCTTAGCAATTCTCAGACTTTGGGACTTAGAATTTGGAGCTTGAAGAGTAGAATTACTAACTAGCTTGTCAAAAGAAAAAGGACAAGCTTATATAGAAAGAGGAGAAGGAGATAGGATCATCCACAAGATTCATGGGATTGGCCTTATCAT
>APFE031391192.1:7962-90074 GCA_000404065.3 Pinus taeda
TTGGTTCGAAACGCGTCGACAAATGTCTTCTATATGTGATTTACGCCGAAATTCTTCTTATAACTATGATGGATCACAAAAGCCTCAATTCTACAATTCCAAAAATTTGTAAAAAAACAGCTCACATTAATATACACTTCCTAAAAAAATATATAAAATAAATATTAAATTTAAATAATATTTGAAAATCTAATGGTATATATCTCCACCTACAACAATATTTATATTACTTTACTGCAAAGTTGACTTTATTATTAGTATATTATTGACTTTATTATTATTATATTATTTACAGCGGAAGATATCCTTATTTAATAGGAGAGGCTCGGCCCAAAAATGATATGTAAAATATAAACTTGGATTGAGCTGGGCGGCCATATGTCCGTATTCTTCTTCCAATCCACTGCTTCTCGATAACTTCAGGAAAACTGGTGTCACCATGGATAAAATTTGTTATGGCAAATGGACCGCATGGATAGCTCCCGTACTAATGCTTTTGCTGAGTTTATTCTATGTGATCACTGCTCAACCAGGTATGTCTGGAAACATTCTAACTCGAAGAAAAGGCTCATGTATCCGGCTCTAACCTTTATGCAACGTTGGAGTTTTGGGGAACAAGATATTTGATTTGTTTATTATTTTCTTGCGGTGTGCAGACTTTCTGAGTATCAGTTGTGGAGCAAAAACGAATCACACGGCGGACAACAATATAACATGGATAACTGATGCTCATTACATAGATGTCGGTCAGTCAGTAGATGATATAGGGGACGATAGTTTCCGTTATTTCCCACAACCTCTTAGCAAGTCTTGCTATCAGTTGCCAGTGGCCCCTGACGTGCCTTACCTCTTAAGATTATGGTTCCCCCCTTTTATGGTATCTGTACTACAATCCTCCATTTTCACTTTCTTTATTGAGACAGTGGATATGCTGGCTCAGCGAAATGTTACATTAGATGCCGATATACCAATTTTGTACGAATTTATATTGGTTACTAAAGGCAGAGTGTTGTACATTTGTTTGGTCAGATCCGACTATGATAATGATCCATGTATCTCTGCGATCGAGATGAGGAGGCTCCAAAAGGGCATGTATATAGACGCTCGGCCAGGAACAATCTTGGCCACATTATCAAGATATGATTTGGGTGGAAATTCGACAGTGAGGTGAACATTGTGAACTTTTTATTTGAACCAATTTAGTGCGGTTGAGCTTTGGATGGTTGCCATGTTTTTTTGGGTAATGTTTGACATGCATAGATTTGGATGGTTGATTGAGCAGGTATCCTCAGGACAAATTCGACCGCATCTGGACATCAGATTTAGAAGCAAGTTCAGATTTACACAACATAAGTTCGAAAGAGCCTATTTCAACAAATAATGCCAGTGACCTTCCTCCAACTGCTGTCTTGCAAACTGCATGGGTTGTAAACAACCCGCACAATATTACATTGCAAAGTTGGGAATCATCCGTCTACGCACCCGTCTACGCATCCGTCTACACGGATCGGACATTATTGCTGTTATATTTTGCAGAGATCGAGAGGTTGAATATGTCTCAATCTAGATCATTTTCGGTCTCCGTGGATGGTGTCTTACAGCGTGAAACCATTACTTTGAGCCGAAATTATTCTGCTCAAGAGTTCACAATCTATCCAAATACTGCACCAAATCTTTTAGATCTGCTTAAGAGCAGTGACTCCACCCTTCCTCCTATAATCAACGCTTTCGAGTGGTACGGGATATATGTGTCGGACCAGGCAACAGATTCTGCAGACAGTAAGACTTGCCCTCGCTAAATTTCTCATAAGTAAATTACAATATTACAAATCAACGCCTAACGAAGTTCTCAAAATGCAGTTGACGCTCTTAACGCTATCAAAAGTAGATTTGACATAAAAGATTGGATTTCTCCTGATCCTTGCTATTTGATACCGTGGGATGGAATTAGCTGTTATAACAGCAGAATTTCTGAACTGTAAGTTAAATTCTTCGATTTCTTTACTGCTGAAATCATGAAATTGTAACGTGCCAAGACGATACTCTTGTTGCCAGAAATTTGTCGGGAAGGAATCTTACGGGAGCGGTGCCTGGCGATATTGCACAGCTGAATTCATTGGTTACTCTGTAAGCAAAATTAGACCCTCTTTTTATCTGTGTGTAACCTATAATTTGCCCTTCTAAGAAATTCTCCAAATGAAAGGGTACTAATGGCCATTCTAAATTGTGTTCATGTCCTCGTGTTTGATAACAGAATCACGATTAGTTTTGTATTTTGGGGATATTCTTGATAGTGTGTTAAAAATATTGGCTGTTTGTAAGTCTATACAACTCTGGTTCGGCTTTTCAAGGGAACATGATATGCCTGATTATTATACGAGGCACCAATCATCTGTGCAGCATTTACCTATTCGTTTGAATATTATGTGCAGCATTTACCATTTTGTGTTGGAATTAGCAGGTCTCTGGCCGATAATCACTTAACTGGACCAGTGCCAGATTTGACCAGTTTAGTGAAGTTGGAGGGACTGTAAGTTTCTCCTAAAAGAGAACTTTCATTTTGTGGGTTCTTTTGTTGCTATACATTTAAACAAAAAATTACTTTGGTTACTCTGCAGATATTTACAAAACAATAACCTTAAAGGGACTCTTGAGTTTCTATCTGATTTCGGGTCCTCTCTTCGAGAGTTGTACGTCTGCCTCTTTTTCTCTTTTTTCTATTTAACTTTTTTGAAGTTTTTGTTCAAAAACCAAATAGAATTATTTAGTAAAATTTGTACTCAATGCTTTTGGATAATCATCTGTGCGATACTTACCTATTTGTGTTGAAATTATAACAGGTCTCTCGACCATAATGGCTTCACGGGACCAATGGCAATTAATGCCGATCTAGAGAAATTGGAGCGATTGTAAGTTACTGTCCAACACAATTCCATTTCGTGGGTTCTTTTGTTGCCATATATTTTCATAAATCAAAGATTAACTTTGGTTACTATGCAGAAATTTACAAAACAATAACATGAATGGCACTCTTGAGTGGGTAGCTTTACTACCAAATCTTCGAGAAATGTACGTTGGCGTCTTTTCTCTTTTTATTGTTAATTTGTGTTTTTTGGTCAAACTTTTATTCAAAATTAAATAGAATTAATTAACAAATTTTGTACTGAATGTTTGTGTCGAAATTAACAGGTCTCTCAATGATAATCAATTCACTGGACAAATGCCAAGTTTTGTCATTCTAGACAAATTGGAGCGACTGTAAATACCTTTTAAACACAACTTTCATTTTGTGGAATTTTTCAGCTGTTCATTTTCACAAAACCAAAATTGACTATGCAGATATTTACAAAACAATAAACTGAATGGTAATGTTGAGTGGTGGCTTCCTTATTTACAAAATCTTCAAGAATTGTACGTCTCCCTCTTTTTCTATTTGATTTTTAGAAGTGTTTTTCAAAATTCAATACAGTTAATCGATAAATATTGACTTAGTTGTTTTAACTTTTTTGTCACACAGAAATGTAGAAAACAATAATTTCAGCGGTGTATTTCCTGATCGCCTGCTCCTTAATTGTTCGTTAAAACTCAGGTAATAATATCCTACTTTATATTTCTTATGCTCGTACAAAAAATTGTTTTAAGATCCAAGTGCATGACGTTTATGGAAAATGATATTGAATGAACTTCAAATTTTAATTAATTCAATTTATGGAAAAATGTCTTTCGGTGTTTTGCAGTTACTCGGGAAATCCCTACCTACGGATGGGTAAGAGGGAATGTAATCTCGACAAGAAAAACAAGAAAGAAAACAGTGATAATCACAAGAAAGAAAACATGAAATTGATGGTTGTCCTGGGAATTCTATTCATCGCGTTGATGGTAGATAAATTTGTAAAATTGAGAATAAAATTCTATTCTACTGAAAGCAAACATTTCTTGAACCAACGTAAGTATTAGAAATTTTATTATAATAGGCTTCGGGTACAGAGCCTACAATTTTGTTAGGAATTTTTTTTTTGCTGGAGGACTGTTTTTATGGGTTTTTTGACAGTAGAAATAAATTTAACATTATCAAGCACCATCAAAAACTTCTGAACACCTGAAATCTGAAAGCTTAATAGTTATAACGCAGATTTCCTAAATTTTTTACCAAATTTTCATCAAAATCCTAAAAATTTCCACTATATTTTTTGGGGAAAAAGGTGGCCAAGATATACTCTGTTATAATATATAGGAGTGTAAGCAATAAATGGAAAGTCGTTGTGTTTTTACTATTATTAACTGTACTTTCCATTAACGATTTGCAGACCGCTTGATGAATATGGTGTCAAATGCACGTGCCTTCACTCTAGATGAGGTGATAGCTGCCACACAAAATTTTAGAAGGGAAATCGGACGAGGGGGATTTGGTTCGGTGTTCTTTGGCAAATTGCCCGAAGGAAAAGTCATAGCTGTGAAAGTGCTATCCTTATTCTCCCGACAAGGAATTCAAGAGTTTTTGAACGAGGTAATTCTCAGATATAATACGGTTCAATGTCAGTTTTGGCTGCACCCTAACTATTATTATATGTATCTCATGAGCAGGTTGAACTTCTTTCTAAAATAAACCATAGGAACTTGGTATCTTTATTGGGCTACTGTAACAAAACCGACCAAGTTATGCTGATCTACGAACACATGTCAGGAGGATCCCTACGAGACCACCTTTATGGTAAATTATGCAATGTAAAATATGTTTGTTTGAGTCAATAAAATAGCCAAGGTAACCAACAAACATTTGGTTGTTGTCTTCTTTTTCAGGTCCTCGTGCAGAAAATTCATATCTAAATTGGAAAGGAAGGCTCAAAATAGCTTTAGATGCAGCACAGGGTAATTATTTCTCTTAATTATTTTGAAATACTGTGGATATGTACAATCTAAAAGGTAAAATAGCTATTAATGTGTCTCATCTTATTGATTTCCGATTTTTATGTGAAGGTTTGGAATACCTGCACGTGGGTTGCACCCCAAAAATAATTCACAGGGACATCAAGACGGCCAACATACTTTTGGATGGCAATTTGAATGGGAAGTTGGCCGATTTCGGTCTTTCGAGGGTGACAACGGATGAAGAGGGTACTCATGTTACCACCACAGTGAAAGGAACGTTCGGATATCTGGATCCAGAGTATATAACTTACTCTCTCTGCAATATTCTTTATGTTAAAGGAATTCAATGTATAATTAAGAGTACATATGATTTTTTCACCATATTTGTCATCTAATTTTTTAAGGAATTCATGTATAATTAAGATTACATATGTTTTTTTCACCATACTTGTTTTTATCCTGCCAGATATTACAACACTCAAATGTTGACAGAGAAGAGTGACGTGTATAGTTTTGGAGTGGTGTTGTTAGAGATCATATGTGGTAGACCACCCATAGATACAAATTTACCTGAAGAAGAACTAAACATAATTCGATGGGTAAGGAACCTTATTATCAATCATCCAAAATATACATATTTAACAACACTGAGAACAGAATATGCAGTAGTGCATCTTCTGCTTGAGACTAACCATGAGTATCGGCATCGCGTTACAGGTGACACCGCATCTACTAGAGACCGATAAAAATGGTGGCAAAATAATAGATGTCATCGACAAAAGGTTGTGTGGAGATTACTACCTGAAATCCATGATTAATGTTGCCAAAACAGCCATGAGATGTGTCCAGGCTTTACCGTCTTCTAGGCCGCCTGTGAGTGAAGTAGTGGCAGAGCTCAAAGAGGCTATCAAACATGAGGATAATGATTCTATGTCAATTGCAGAGGAGAATGGTATCCAAAATGGGCGAGGCGAATTCAACTAAACGCGAAGGAATGGAGTGGAGCGATAACAGCTCCAACATGCCAAATGAAGGAAGATAACTTCGCAGATACGGATCGAACGAGAGGGGCGAACAGAACTCTAATTCTAAAGAATGTTTAACCTTCTTTATAAAAAATGTTATGTATAGCACTTCCATGGGAGCATCTAACTACTTTGAGCCGGTGTTGATTAATACTATCTTTCTCAAACTTTATATTTTTGTATAATCGTTCAATAAATTTGAATGAGGTAGTAATTTCCTTTTTGTCTTAGAGTCAATGCTTGCGGATTCTGAAGTAACAACGAATGTGAAGGTATGAGTATCATTCCCAGATCATACCCGTTGCCAGCATAACCAATATTTCCTTACAACTAAATTGTACTGAAATATGAAAATTAAGTTCTTCTCAATTATAATGACGCTAAAAACGAAATTCTATTCGAACTCAACCATCGTAACAATCTGATGCTTCGGTAGAAAAACATGGTGCTTCATATTGTTACCATTAAATTTGTGTATGCTTTGCTCCGAGAAACTACAGTGAAAAGGATAGAAAATGAAATCCAAACTGACCATTGCAATGAAAGGTTTTTTCATTTCGACTTTGTTGGTTGTATTTTACACACAGCACACAAAATGACAAGGGCTACTTTCGCAGTGAGCATAAGATTATATGCATTTAACTCTTGTTCGTATAAGCCCCATAAAAATTCCGTCCTTGAAATTAAAAAAGCACAGCACCCTCTGATCTGATTTGTTTTTAGGAAAAAAAAAAATTAATAGAATGTGCTTGATGATTAACTAACGGATGGCAGTCAAATAATCCCTTCACAATTAAGTTTCGATTTTCCTTTTTCATCTTCCAATCCTTTCGGATATTTATTAATCTTTCTCATATGTGTTGGAAAGGCAATATGGAAAAGACAAAATTTCACACACTAAACACACAAAGTTGATTGATTATAATTGATCCCAATGTGGGGTATTTATGCTTTCTAACTACCCACTCAACTAAAGCTCATTTGGGCTAAAGTTTTCATGCAAATCCACACTAAATTTGGCTTTCCCAAATATACATTGAACTTGAACTAAGTCACACTAGCTCAAATTAACTCACACTCTTAATATAGAGTACTCTGCCTGTTGGAATAATTAGATATTTTTAACACTCCCCTTTAATTACGACCTCCGACTCATCACAGCTCAAACATGCTTGCTATTCTAAGTCTCCTGTAACTTCACAACACCTAAGTTTCCTCTATGAAACTCAAGGACATCTTTTCCTAATGGCTTAGTGAATATATCACCCAATTGGTCATTTGATTTACAAGTCTTTGAATAAACTTCTCCATTGCTCACAAGTTCTCTTAAAAAATGATATCTTGTATCTATATGTTTTCTCTTTTGATGAAACACAATACACTTTGGTAGTGTAATGACTTAGATGTTGTCACAATAGATTGTTGTTGATCTTCTTGTTTCTCCTGAAGTCCATCTAAAGTCCTCGTAATCACACTATTTGACATATTGTTGATGTTACTGCTACATATTTTTATTCTTCTTATGAAAGTGTCACAATAGACTGCTTTTTAGATGTCCATGATATCACACTTGAACCAAGATGAAACACATAACCAAAAGTGTTTTCCCTATCAGTCCAACTTCCTACAAAATCACAACTTCCTACAAAATCACAATCAGTGTAACCAACCAAATCTTTCTTTTTTGTGCTTTCATATAATATGCCACAATTTGTAGTTCTCACTATGTATCTCACAATCCTTTTGCTAGCTTTTCACTGTGATTCTTTTGATGACTCCACAAATCTAGAAATCAGACTAACTTCATTCATAATATCTGACCTTGTAGCTACGAGATACATAAGATTGTTAACTAATCTTCTTAACAGAGTTGGATTTACATATGATCCTTCATCATCCTTACTTAACTTTGTACCTATCACTACTGGTGTAGGAGTAGGTTTATAGCTTTCCATTTTGAATATTTTTAGCAATTTTCATATTTATTTTGACAAATAAAATTCATGATTGCACAACTTCTATGCCAAGAAAATATTTCATAAAACCAAGATCTATCATTTCAAATTCTTTCTTCATTAGTACTTTAAACTAGTCTAGTTCAAGATCACTAGTATAAATCATATCATCTACATGCAAACAAACAATCAAAATTTGACCATGCTCATTTACATTTGTGTACAATATTGGTTCAATGTTGCTTATGCTAAGTCCATTCTTGATCATATAATTGTCAATTTTTCTATACTAGACTCTCGGAGATTGTTTGAGTCCACACATGCTTTTTTCAATTTATAAACTTTGTCTTCATGACCTTCAAATTCATATGTTGAAAATAGCAACAAGAAATGTTAAAAATAGAATTCAAAATTTCCAATTTAATTTGTCCTTGAATTAGGTTGTGAATTAAAATCGAATTCTATTCTCATAGCAACTTGTAAATAGTTAAGTAATTTTAATTAACTTAATTAGCTTAGGAATTTCGAGTTGGAAGTCTTTTGGAAGTCATGTATATGTTCTCCCTAGATTTTAGTGGTCCAATATGAGTTTAGATTGAGTTGTAAATAGATAACTCAGTTTTACTGAGTTATAGTCAGTTAAACTAATTAAAAATTGTTTGTTGAACTAGTAGAGGATTAAGAGTCAGTTTGTGCACTGGCGCATCTACAAGAGCTACTCCATATAACTGAAGATTCACTCATTGGAAACTCATGCATGTCAGTTCTGAAAAAGACCCAGTTGAGATTAGAGTGCAGGGACAATGTACTATTAGTTGTATGATTTATTGAGTTGTAAATATCATGCATGCAATCAAGAAGAGGACCTAATTAGGATTGTGTAGTTTTGGAAGCATGAATTCCATATAAATACGAGCTATTCATCCTAGGAATTGCTCAAGGAAATAGGGGCTTGGAGAGCTGCAAAATAGGCTAAGGATTTGGCTTGGGCTAGCTTGTGAGCTGAGAGTTGATTATACTTATGCAAGGGTTGTTCTTGTGAGAACAAGCAATGTATTTTCCTCTTGGATTTTTGATTAATGTAATATAGATAGTATGGGTTTTGAGTTGTGGCTTTCCTCGGATAAATATTATGTTATGTGTAATTGATTATCTTCCTCTTACTGATTATTGTTTTCATTGATCTTTATGGGCTTCCGCTATAAAGAGTAGAGTAGATTCTTGTCTTGTGTTTTAGGAAATTACATGAGTTGTGAATCTACTGGAAAATCCATATGGTATTGGTGCTGAAGACATTATACTAGAAGATATTTCGAAATTTTGAGTTTTGGGTTACAGTTGAAATTCGAATTTGCAGTACATACTTCAGGATCAGTAGATGGCGTTCTATGGTTTGCAGCTCGAGTATGCCTTAAATGGAAACTCGAATTATATAGCCTGGAGGGATAGAATGGAGGTTGTGCTAGAGGATAATGACTTGAAAGAATTCATTGATCAAGACATTCCCAAACCAAAAACATCAGATGCACATAATATGGTCGAATGGAAGAAGTGTGTGGCGATGGCTAGGCGGATAATCCTTGAAGGAGTTTGACACCAAATTGTCTCGACTCTCCATGGCAAGGAAACTTCGTATGCTATGTGGAAAGAATTAACAAACTTGTATTAGAACAACATTGACCAAAGGAAATTGGCACTGAAGGACAAACTTTGAAAAATCAAGATGGAGGCACGCGACTCAATTCAAAATTACTTGACCAAGTTCACTCATTGTCAAGATGAGCTTGGAAGTGTTGGAATCACTGTTGCTGAGGATGATATGGTGAGCCTAGATCTTATAAGACTTCCCAAGAGTTGGCATAGTTATCATGACTCTATCAATGGGAGTAAGAACTTGCTAGATTGGGAATGACTCTGGTTGGATTTGGTACAAGAGGAGTTTCGACGGAACATCAAAGATGGGACCTCTTCCAAGGAAGTGGAAGAGGACTTTCCCTTAGCGAGTAAGGCAAAGAAGGCCAAGGGGAAGAAATCCCAAGGTGAGGCGGGCGACAAGAAGATGGACTTGTCGAAAGTCAATTGTTTTCACTCCATGAGCACAGGCACTATGCCATGAATTTCCCACAGAAGAAAGAAAGCGAGAAGGAGCTTGCAGTAGATGCGTAGGTGAAGCTCTAGTTTCACAATTCAAAGTTGATTTCACTCTTATTGCATGCATGGCCAACACTATAATGCGAGGCATGTGGTATCTTGACAGTGGTGCCTCGTTCCATATGTGACGGGGAACATATATCTCTTTAGTGATTTTGAGGAGAAAGACCTCAAGCATAACATAGAGTTTGGAGATGATGGGAGGTATAGTGCTACTGGGTTGGGTACGGTTACCTTTCAGAGGGAGTTTGGCTCCCCTCTCAGGATCACATATGTGATGTATGTTCTAGGACTAAAGAAGAATCTTGTTTTGGAAGACTATGGCTATGATGTGATTTTTAGGAAGGAAAACATTTTCCTTAGACACATTGCCATAGGACAAGTGAAACAGATCGGTGCACGGGTCAAGAACCTGTATGCTCTTGAGGTACAAGATGCTTGCAAATCCTTGAGGAGCAATGGCATCATCATACATAGATCTGTTTGCTTGCTGAAACATAGGTAGATAAATTCATCAAACGTTGGTAGAATACATCGTACATAAAAGAAACACTTGAAATTAATGGAGAAAGTTTGTTTGACGGTTGTGTGTGTGTCTTAATTTAGATTCAGTTCCTATTTTTAGGAGATAGTTTTGATCTCCCTAAATTGAATGTAATCTTATTTATTTTGGATTTGATAAACAATGTAAAAGAGCAATACTCTAGGTGTAGCTTGTTTCACTTGTGCGTTGCAAGTTTCATTTTAATGTGTCTTCCCATTTTTAACTGACACTCACACCATTAATGCTCCATTATAGGTTTTCTCATCAAATGGGTTTTCAGAAGATGAAATACTGAAGAAACCCATTTCATCAAAACTACAGAAATATTGTTTTAGATGGAGCATGTAAATAGTGGAAGATATGGACTATGTGGATGTGGTGTACTCATTTCCACTGAACGTGAAAAGTATTATCACTTTTGGTGGGAGGGTGGTTCCGGTTCCAACAACAAAGCCGAAATTATCGCATTTTGGGGGTTGCTGTTCACTGCTAGTTGGCTCAACATTTCTAATCTGCATATTTTTGAGGACTCTAAAGGATGCATTGATTGGATAAAGGGATTTTCATGTTTCCAACGTCATGTTCTGACCTATTGGATGAAGCATATTTGTATCCTGATAAATGCATTTCAGCGCATTGATTTTAATCATATATACAGGGAGCAGAACCTCATCGCTGACTTTCTCTCCAAAAGAGGCATTTCAACGTCCCCTAGAGTCATACATTGTCTTGTATACAACTGAGACTCCATATTTGACTTCGACACTATTCCTACCTCTTAGATAAGACTAGTATAAAATACTTGCTTTATTTCTACTTTGTTTTTTTGTAACTAAGCTCTTCTAAATATAAGATGAACCTTCAATGAATGATAACATAATAGTGAGTTTATGTTTTTTTTTTGGATTAAATTTTTTGTTGTTAAGTTTGATATTACCGTGAAACAAAACCATGTAATTGTACTTTCTTTACTAATATTGAAGAAGACGATTTTTCGAATGAAAAAAATAAAAATAATAATAATATAGTGGAAGATGTTGAAAGTGACATTCTCCACGTCACTTTCTTTATAAGAGAATAAACACCCCCCATAAGGACTTGGTAAGTAGCTATAAAATTATGGTGAATCATCTCAATAATTATTGAGATATGAATTGTCGAGATGTTGGACCCCATTTTTACAAACACATAGATTATTTTTGACCTCATTTTGTCATACAATTTTGCCAATCTTAATTTTAATTTCAATGTAAATGTAGATATGTTATTGACTATAATAATATTTTATAATAAACTTTAAGGGTTAGCTCAATTGGTTGAGAGTCTCTCTTGTTAAGTGCCTCACCAATTGGGAGGTCACAGGGTCAATTCTCCTCTACACCCTTGGGGTTTGGCCCTGATAATCTGGCCGCTGGTGGGATTTAATTCCCTTCGTGGTTGATCTGGCCAGCTTAGATAATAGATTTTTATAGTATTATAGAGAAAATGATTTAAATTGTAGACTAAATATTAGCAATAAAAAGGGTCACATGTGTATAAAAGAATAATGAAGAGGAAAAAATAATATGAAAAAAGCTTAATTATTATTATTAAATGGGAAAAAATGTCATACTACTACATCATGAGAAATTTCATGTCTTTTACAGTAGGGAAGACCTATATTTATGGTATTTTTGGGTGTCTCTTTACTTGGAGTCTTGCACTTTTATTATATTTCAAATACCATGGGTGAATACCATAAACCACTATTATTAAAACTAATAAAATGTTGCATATGGAAAAACTAATTGTACAACTAGCTTTCTATTTTGTTTTCTTCCACCTTTCAAATAAGCAGAATTTTTTTTTTGAGTGTGGTGATCCACTGACATCCATCTACATGAATCATCCCCTCTTAGAAAGAAGTGGTCCCCTTTACATCAAGTTTCCTCATCAAATGGCCCAGAAACGTTTGTTGAATTTGGCTCATGGTCAGCCGCTTTCCTTGGTGAAGAAGTTATCTTTCATTGACAACCTAGTAGAGTTGTATATTCTGCTAGTGTATATCCTTGATTTTGGTGTCCATGATTTGATTTGTTGTAGCTTAAAACTTGTGTGGAACCCAATGTTGGTCATGTTGTTGTTTGTACTTGGCATTGACTTTTTACATGACATGATGAATTTGTTGTTGGAGGTTTTCGATCCTTTCAATAATTTTGACTACTCAATCTGCTTCGACCTAAGCATGGCATGTCTTTGTCACTGAAGATGCAATCAAAAGAGTGACATCCATGGGGGTTGTTGACCAGAACCCTGAACATGTTTGAAAATAGCTTAAGAGCTTTGGTCAATACAATTGTGGAGAGTTATGTTATAGCCATGTTGAGCATATGGAAGACTTTCATTCCATGTATGTGCATGTTTTACCTTGAAGTGTAAAGGCACACTTGTAGATGAGGTGAATATGTATTTGGACCCTCATACAAGATTGTCCACATGTTTATCTTATGTAGAGAGAGATTGTTCTGAAGCTATGGTGGTTATAGTGACCCTTTATTCTCCGTCTAGCCAAAATATGAAGAGGACAAACCTAGAAATATGAGATACTACTTTTTAACATGATTTTGCCAATATTAATGAGTTTGTTGTAGTTGGAACTACCTCTAGTATTTTGTAGAACTAACCTATCATATTAACAATGACCCTACGAGGTCGAGACTCATAAATAACATAATGTTTCCACATATAAGGTTGTCCTAGAAGAACATCACAAACTTTGAGTGGGACAACATCACACAATACTTCATCATTGATGCCATAGGACATACGACATTGCTAAATGACACTGATGTCTCATCCATGGCTCAACCAATCAATGGTGTATGGTTGGTAATGTGGCATTGTCGATAACTATATTCTCTTGACAATCTTAACTGAGATCATATTATTTTGGCTTTTATTGTCAACAATGAAATGTAGTGGGTCCTGTTCACCCACATTTATTGAATGGAAGAGGTGCTCTCCCTCCTTAAGCTCCTTTGGCTCTTTTGGTTGGATCTTCACAATTACAATGGTAGCATTAGGTTTTACATCAATGAATAACTTTCATTTATTGTTTTCTGAATTATAATATGATCCAAAGTCTATTTTTTTCTCTTTAAGCCTAGCAAACAATATTTGTTTCAAGCAAAATTCATTAGCATTGTGCCATGGGCTTTTGTGGAATTCACACCACCTTCTAGTATCCTTCTTTGACTTCTCATTACCCTTATTTGCCCGTAACTTGGGCTGATTACCTTGAGGTTGGCTCTCTTTACTTTGTCCCTTATTTTGTGAGTCAGGGCCTTCCTTTCTAGGCTTTTGTTGTAATGGATTTGAAGACGCAAACACTTACTTATTCTTTTCCTTCCATTTTTTCTCTAGTTAACATCATATTGATAAGGCACCCCTGCTGAGGAGATGTCCAAGAAATCCATCTCCATTTGGATGTATGTATGTAGGCCACTAGGCTACTTCAAAACTAAGTGTTACTCAAAGTCTTTGATTCTCAACTTCGAGTGCAATATATCGAAAATATTGTTGTTCTCTGGAACTATCTAGTCTCTCTCTTATTGTAGAGTTGTCCATATCATGTATTGTTCATCATAGTTTCCTTTTGGGTAGAATTCCTCCATTAGGGAATCAATGAAAATGGCCCAAGTGGGTTTGCATCTAATATCCCAGACTCATCTTCTCTACGTCTCTCCTAGTAACCTTCCCACCAATATTTGATATGAGGAAGGGATTTTATGAGCATGAAGGCGATCTTCTCATTTTCAATTTTTTTTGGATAGAGTAATAGCCCTTTAATATATTTAACTGTATATCCAAAGAATTTGCATCTATTTTGCCTTTGAATAAGGGATATCAATGTTAACTTCTAACTCGAAGGATGTCTCACCTCCAAAATTGTCGCTTGTTGAATATGTCTTAGCCAACGTTGACAATTGTCAAAGGATCTAGGTGAAATTTTCCATCATCTTATTCCTCTATTGTGTGAGCAGGGTTGGAATTTGACGGGAATTTTTCCATTAGAGACGATTTTACTTGTAAAATAAGTTGAAATTTTTTAAATGACCCTTTGACTTGACGTGTTTGGAAGGATGCATAATGTATTTTTTATGGTTAAGGTTTTTTTAAAACATTATTAATATATTATCCAAAGAGTGACACCTTTCCATTAACGGACACTATAATAAATCAATAATGATCTTGTCAACAAATAAACTTTAATTTCGAAGCTTTGCCTGGTAGGATTTCAAAATATGAAAAAATCTACTACCAAACTTTGCAATTCAAACAAAGTGCTACTACAACACTTAATTTTTAAATCTAAACAGTTTGCTTGCAGTGTAATTTTATCTTCATAATTATAGGATCTCTGGGTTATTTTGGTCTTGTGATTATAACCATAATATTTGTAGAGTTGTATAATTATTGAGGTTGTGTCAATTTGTGATAAGGGTTTGAAAAGTGGTTATAGAAGAAAAACCCATGCACTTTCTGATGATGATTCTGAAGAATTGAAAGCATTAGAGGACGATAATGGTAGTTTCCTCGAATTTATTTTACATAAATGATCGACTGAAATTAGAATTGTGTGCACCATAATCTCCATGATTGTGGCTTTGACAAGACTTGCTGAAAGATATTATTCATGACCATCCCGCTATTCAGAGCTTGGTTATTATTAAGTATTTTAGTTTTTTTTGGGACTGGAATTAAGTATGGTATCTTTTTATCAACCCCAAGGGTTAGCTCAGTTGGTCAAAATCAGTGCCTCATCGATCGAGAGGTCACAACATCCATTCTCCCCAAAGCCCTTGGGGTTAGGCCTAGCTAGTGGGCCGCGGGGCTAGATCCCCTTCGGGGTCAATCATCCCAAATTTTTCCGTGGAAGTAGCCACCACTCGTTGACTAGGGTGTCCGTGAACCACAACAAAAAAAAGAGTATGGTATCTTTTAAAAAAATTGTATATTTGTGTGGATTAAATACTTTTACTTTTTAATGCATAAATTAATTCAATATGCTTAAAAAAATCTGCAATCTTAAACAATTAAAATTTGATAAATATAATTCTTTAAAAAAATTTAGTGTTTTTTTTTATGATGTTCTAGTTAAAAAATATACTTGAAATATATTCAGTGAATTTAGTGAATTGCTCTCTATAATAATTTTTTTGTCTACTTTTCTCTTTTTTTAACATATTGGGAAAAATGATTAAAATGCAGTGATGAAATTCACATTGGGGACAATCCTCACTCACAACTATCCATAATTCAGGTTGACTCATCATGGTTATTCAAGAGAAACCACTCCCTGGAATTACCCTACTTGTAGTCCGAGTCTGGATTTCACTCTTACCAAATATCTCTGAGGCTTGGGCTCTTGACCTATTTCTTTACATTCCATGAAATCAAACTCTTAGCCAAACAAAAGCAATTTTAAGACATACTATAGAACTAAAAAGAAAATTGTTAACAATTCCAATTTATAAACACAATTCTTTTATAAAATTTGTAAGTGTGTGTATATTTAACTATTACAATGGTTTATATTTTACTCTATCCATCACCAACAAGGTGTGTTACTTAAACACATACTTTTAATACGTTAAGTGGGTTCAAGTAAACCAAAATCTAATTTATTAATTGTACAATACCATTAGAATGAAACGAATCTAAAACATCATTGGGCACTATTTATTAATTTATTAGAATTAATAAATGTAGAAATGGTGTTGAAGAACTCAATTGTAAACATGGTAATAATGTAGATATCTTACCTTGGAAACCTTTTTTGAAAAACCCTTCAAGAAATGACCTTTGTTTGGCTCTTTTATGCTTTAGGAATTATTACAAATAGAAACTATAAACTTATAGTTAACATTTTTGTGTATTTTATTCCTAGGCTTCACATTCTTAATCTTTCTTTATTTTCTTTTGTGCCATTAATATTGCAAGATTTCAGTTTTCCATGGGTAAATGTATTTAGGCCCCTTTTCACCTTTCATTGATTTGCTTTCTTGTTGATGTAGCTTGAGATGCATGTGAGTGGACCATGCCAATTGAAGAGAGTTCTCGAGTGAATTTGAATATGCACACATAAAGTGAAACATATTTTTATTAAAGTAGGAATTAAGATACTTACAACTTGCACAAAAGCACCTATAGCCTAAGGACACACAACCACAGAAAGTGGATTTGAGACCATTTAACAAATGTTATTACCTAGTCTCCTTAAATATATGTCTACAAAACTAAGTGATCAATAAGCATATTGTCTAATAGAGACTTTATATCAAATAATTTCATTCATATATATATATATATATATATATATTATATATATATATATATATATATATACCCAATCTTAGTATGGTTGAATTCCCATAAGTGTCACCTAGAAGGTACAAGGGGAAGAAAGCATATATATTTCGTACTCCTTGGAAGGAATGTCGTTCAATAACTCACAATTCATTCATTTGATCAAGGTAAGTTGGATTAGAATCCAAGTCCAAATAGTTTCCTTGAAAGCCAATGAATATGTATCTATCTCTTATGCAGACATCATTAAAATTCCCAGTTGAATGAATCAAACAATCAATCCATGAGTGTGTTAGTGCATCATTGAACCTACATAGCTAAAAGAACAAAATGTCTTCCTTGTCACAATAATTTTGGACCAAAATATTGCTTGTTCCCACTTGCTCTCCCTGAGTGTATTGGCCATCCACCTTTATTAGATTGATTGGGCCAGAGGCCCGTCACAGTGTCACCAACTCACCACTCAATTATGAAATTTATCCTATGTCACAATATCACCTATGGAATAGTGGAAGTGTCGCTTCGACTACAATTTGCACTAGATATCGAGTGTCTCAACATATCACTTAAAAGATTTGAAAGATATGGATCATGATGAACGACATCTATCGCCACTTATGAAATACTAAAACACTTTTTATACATTGTACTTACTTGACTACAAACTCTCTGCGATGGAACCCCACATTGATTCCATGTGATTATGATCGTGGAGAGGATGCAGAGGATCATCCATCTCATATTTTTACTTTGTTGGTCATCTTATACATCCCATAAGATCTTCTTAGTAATATCATGTGATGGCATGTCTAAGTCAAGGACATTTGATTTCAGAGTTATGGAGATTTTATTATGAGTATTCCATATAATTTCAAACCAAAATTGAGAATCCAATAAGTCATTTATGTGTTATGGTCATTTTGTTTTTTTCTCTTAAGATAGATATGTGTTTTTAATGAAACCTTTATTAGTGAAGGGTTAATTTATTATCAAAACATCACCCTTGGAAGGGAAAATTTTTAAACATAATGTTTCTTAAAGGGCCGCATAAAGACCTAAAACCTAAAAAAAAATTATATGATGGGTAAAGAGTAATCCAAATTCGAACCTTGGGTAGAAGTATCGCACAAAATGACAAATACCATTTTCGCAGTGAGCAGAAGCGTTGCCTCGTAAAAGGAATCGGCTGAACAAAATGACAAATACCATTTTTGAAGTAAGTAGAAGTGTCGCCTCATAAAATGAAGCTGAACAAAATGACAAATACCATTTTCGCAGTAAGCAAAAGTGAAGAATTGTATGCCCAAGATGACAAATGGGATGCACATGATTAAGGAGAATTGAAAATTATATGCACAATATGAGAATTGCCATTTTTACAATAAGCAGAAGAAAATAATTAACTATTTAAACTCTTGTTCGTATAAAACCTCATAAAATTGCGCCCTCATAAAAATTTCACTAGGAGTTTATGCTTACATCTTGTATTTGCAATATTGGTTTATAAGTTGTTGATGATGGTTGAGAAATTCTCTCAACCTCTCCTTCTAAATTAGGAATAAGTTAGATCTCACAAACTCTATATTATAGAGTAATCTCTGAATGTAAATTGTGTGTGTGTTGACACATACACCTTTGTGTGTAATATATGAGTGCTTTCAACCATTTTTAACATGGTATTAGAGCTTATCTAGGCTAACTCCCTCATGGGAGAGCCTAGGGGCATAGGGAGAAAGTACTTTGTTTGCAGGGACATTGTAGTTTGTCACTGCATATTTTACAGTAGTGTGTTGGGTTTGTGATGTGTGAAGTCTGGAATTATGGGAACTAGAGTGCCTGCACCATGTGCCAGAATCTCAGGCCAGTTGATCTTATTTCTGTGTTGTAGGTCTCTTACTAGGTGCTTTGTTTGGAACTTTAATTGTTGGCATTTCATTTGCTATATGACCTCCTCGTGGCGATACAGAGAACCAAGATCTCATTTCTCGACTTGAACTTCGACAGGAGTTGAGTTTGGAATTTGATGGAGACACAAGCTGACGTGTGCTTCAGGCATAGTTGACAAGTAAAAAGAATGCATTCTCCATGCAATTTTGTTTTTTGTTAATTAAGCTCATGACCTGCGTGTCGGCGATCTACAAGAGGGGTCATAAAGTGGAGAGTTGTAGCACTTGTACCTATGAAAGACATCAGAAAATCTTTGTTGAATGACATAGTTTTGAGATTCAAGAAAAAAAAATCATTAGATCAAGTTTTGAAATCTTCCACATAGTTTTCTACTATCTGGAAACCTTGCAAATCTTGAACTTGTGTGGTTCATCTTGAGATTCAAAATTTTTTTCTCTCTATATTTTCTTAATCATATTTCCCAAGAATTAATACGATATAGTTGGTATAGCGAAGAATGGAGGCTATTAAGCACGGTAAAGACAAACGCGAGGTTCTACCATAAGCCTAGGAATCGACCATCGATATGGCAATGACCAAGTTCTAAAGATGGTGTTTTATGGAAATATTGCGCTAACTATACCAAAGGCTTCGAGAGGTAGAGCTATGGCATTGTGTCATAAGGAAAATTGTAGGAATCAAGTGTAGATAAAAGCTCAGCATGGATGATTCTCGAGTTAGATTGGCAATTGTGGATCTAGGGAAGCATCCTTCATTTGTTGAAGTCGTGAGAATGGTATTCTGGTGAGGTTATGCGACAACTTGGGATGTTGTTCAGTAATTGAATTCGGGAGTTTGAGAGTGGAACTCGGGAATCCAACTTGCCAACTACACCTTTACGAGGGTTATGAGGCAGCTTGACGGAGCCTATATTGATAAGTTGTAAACCAGTTAAAGAATGATTGTGTGTTTTTTTGTTTATGGATGGTTTCAATAAATTTATGTAATGTAAGCATTAAGAGGGGAACTTGGAGTTAATGCTTACATACTATATTTGTAATGTTGGTTTATGAGCTATTGGTGATGGTTGAGAAATTCTCTCAACCTCTCCTTCTAAATTAGGAATAAATTAGATCTCACAAACTCTATATTATAGAGTAATCTCTAAATGCAAACTATGTGTGTTGACGCATACACTTTTGTGTGAAATATATGAGTCTTTCAACCATTTTTGACAATTCCTTCCTCCCAAAATTTAAAAAATGCATGTACTCTCTCATTAGTTTTTAGTTAAAAAATTAAGGGAGATGTGAAATCTAACTTAGGATGGTAGTTGAGGAGTCCCTCCACAATTACACTAACCTCAAATTTCGAACCACTAGGTATTGACCAGGGATTGTACATTTGATGTATCAAAATACATATATAATATTAATGATAGGTGAATGTTTATTAATGGTAGTTGAGGATTTGGTTTGGAATTAGAAAGATAATCGTGTGATATGTATTAAATTTATTAATAATATAAAATAAATTGTTTAATTATTTAATTTTTTAGAATTTATTTTTATTAGTTTTGATTAATCTTTAAAAAAAATATATTAATAATCAAATTTTATTTTATTGTATATTAAATAATAAACAAATTTTATTTATATGTTTATTTTTTTTATTTTTTTTGTAAGCTGCGGTATTTTATTATCTATAGGAAAATAATAGTACAAAACTTAGGCTCCTCAATCTGCCCCGAAGGGAAACCAGATCTGTTGGAACCTATACTTACATATGCCATTAACATTATCACAATTGTTTATAGTCCAGACTGGAAGAACATAAAAGGTCTTTCTACAACCATAATAGAACGGCAGACTCAAAATGTGCGTTCCCAAAAGGATAAACCCCTAAATAGCTGCCGCAAGGGCTACCCAAATGGAACATTAATAAAACAAAATAAAACTGCAGACTCAACATGCGCGTTCCCAAAAACAACATCTTAATGGCAGCCGCAAGGGCGACCCAGACTGAACATCTATAAAACATAGAAAACGGTAAGCAGAGGAAAAAGGGGAAAAACCATGCTTTTCTCAGCGCTGGAGACCATCAGTCGATGTTGATATTGACTCTGTCCTTCCTCTGCTCCATCAGCATAGCCTTGATATCCTTGAGGAGGTCATTCTGTTGTCTAACCATCATTTCCACATTTGCCACTTCTTTTTTCGCCGCCGCCGTGTCCTGAGCCATCTCCACCATTTCTGCTGCAACTTGTTCCATGGCCTTAGCCAAAAGGTGCTTCAAGACCCAGTAGGTGTGGAGAGCGTGACAGTACAGGGTGAGCCTGCCCCGAGTATGACTAGGGTCTGGTAACTGCAGAGACCAATCATTCATTTCCGGGTCTGACGGCTCCTCAAGCACTTTCTCCTCCATAGCTTCAATAATGTTCCTAATGTGAGCATTTGAATCTAGATTGTAGGCCTGTTCTGCCTCATTCACCGTTTGACTGATAGACCTGTTTCGTCTTTTGTGTCTTTTCTGCGTCCGGCTACCCTCCGCCTTGCTGGTGACCTGTCGGGGGTGGCCGCGACCTCTCTTTGCCTGCTGTTTTCTTCCTTCTCCCTCCTTAACTCGCTGCGAGCTTCCACTACTCTGCCCGGTTTCAAATCTCTTGTCTCTGGGTTCCTTGACCTGCCTGCAGTCGAGCTCCTCCGAGCTTTCTATTTCGATTTTGGTCCTGACCCCTTCAGCTTGCTTGCCTTCTGCAGCAGCCTTCTCCTCTTGGGCATCCTTAACTCTGCGTTCACTCATTTTCGATCGATTGAGTCGCTGGTTGGGGTTTCGCTGCCAGAGCGCCGCTTCACTTGTCACCTTCTTCAAAATTCTTCTGCTAGACATTCTAACTTTGTTCCTCCTTATAACTTCCCACCCACAATTGTTCAAATGATGCGGAGACTCCCTCTTGCGCTTGCCACTAATACCCCGAATGCACGCTTTGGGATTGTGAATCAATTTTTGTTTTGGGCCGCGACCCTGCCTTGCTGCGAAATCATTAATTGTCACTGACGGGGTGTGAAGGGCGCCGCCCTTCTGTCCTCTCCTAATAGCCTCCAGATGTTGTCTTGATCTCCCTCTCCCTCTCCACGCGGGGGTGTAATTAAGCCTGTTCTACATCATGATTATCCTTTCTAATGAGCTGATTTAGCCCGTCCCATCGTGCCAGCAGTTCCTGATTGGTCCAGCTGTCATCGATTGGCTCCATTCGTTCATTGCTTCCCCAGTTCGCCAAACAGTCCACTGGTTTATTTCCCTCGCATCTAACATGCGATGTGATCGTGAAATCGATATCTGTCAGCAGTTCCCCTATGTCTCGGACTGTGCTAGCGCTTCGCCAACTTTTCACCACCTTCTCCCAACTCTTCCCTTGGATTAATTGCCTAATCGCATTAATCACCATGGTGGAATCCCCTTCAATTTCTAACTTTCTGTAGCCATTTCTTCTGGCAATTTTGAGGCCTTGGTAAACCGCCATGAATTCTGCCTCATTATTGGTCATTGTTCCTCCATGTTCAGCGTAGATCCATTCTGTAACCCCTTCTCCATTTCTGAAGATTCCGCCAAAACCCGCTGGACCCGGATTCCCTTTAGCAGCTCCATCACAATTGAGTTTAATAAATCCTTCTGGCGGCTTTCTAAAAACCGATCGGCTTTGATTTGCTAATTGACAGTTCAGTTTGGAAGCTTGATGTAATATCATCCCCTGTTCTACATTTAACTTCTTGAGGATTTCTATTTCAGCTTCTGTAGTTTTCTAGTCTTCGTCTGCCCAGTTCTCCGCTAGGATTGTCTCTTTGATTTGCTTTAAAGTTTTGGTCCATATTTCCTCCGGGCCTGTGGACTTTCCTTTAAAAATTCGACTATTTCGTTCCCGCCATAAATTCCAAACATTGAAGCCAGCTGAAATGCTCCACACCCGTCTGACAATTTTGCTATGGAACTTTCCTTCTCCCCACTTACTAAGGGTTTGAATTATATCCCGCGGGTTTCTTGCTGTTGTCGCGAATAGATTTTTCGTTTGCTCCCACTGGAATTGAGCTGCCCTGCATCCATTAAGCAGGTGTTTCTGGTCTTCTTCTTCTGAATTACAAAGGCAACATATGGCTGGGCTAGAGAATCTTCTTTTTTGGATTCTGTCCCAAGTTAAAATCCGCTTTCTTCCAACCAACCAAGCAAACAGCTTAATCTTCGGCCACCACTTTGTTTTCCATATCTTTTTCCACTTTTTTTCTTCCTCTCCTGGATCATTATGGGTTTTTAGTTTGTAGGCTTCTTGTATTGAGAATATCCCTTTTGTTTCTTTGCCCCATCGGAGGATGTCTCTGCCTTCTCTCTTTTTTATCTTCCTAGAATTGGTTTCCTTCCTGTACGCTGTTTTTTGTTCTTCTGTTGCATTCCTTTTCCATTCCTCCAAAGGTTTCCATTCTTGCCATTCCGCATTTCCAGGTGATGCATTCCAATAATCTTTAACCGTCAGGAGTCCTCTGTCAACACCTGTTCTGTGAATTTCCTGCATGCCTTGTAGGTTCATCATTTTTCCTCTTTGCTGCCAATCTTCATCCCAAAATCTCGCTATCTGGCCTCCTCTTATTTCCCAGAATATATGATTGTCAACTAAGTCCCTGCTTTGGAGGGATAAGTTCCAGATATCCGATCCCCGGGGGATATTTTGGTCTCTAAGAATTTCTTCCGGGGAGAGAGGCATATTGTATTTAACAGTCCAGATTTCTTTCCATAAGTCCGGGCCCCCTTGTAGCCATATCCATCTTAATTTTGCAGCAAGAACTTGATTTAAGGTCCATGGATCTCTGAGGCCTAAGCCACCTTTTTCCTTGGGTTTGGTTAGACTCTTCCACGAACAGAGGGCCCATTTCTTTTGTTGTTTTGGGCCGCCCCATAGAAATTTTTATAAATCTCAACCAGCTTATTACAAATTCCTTTAGGGGAAGCCATTACAGATAATGGATATATCGAGATTGCTTGGATAGTGGCTTTGAGCAACACAACCCTAGCTACCAGGTTCAGAGCGCGGAAGGTCCAATTATCCAGCCTTTTCATGATCTTTTCAATGATATTTTTCCAGTTTCCTATTTTAAGGGTAGATGTGTCCAGCATAGTTCCTAGATATTTGGTAGGGAGATCCCCTGTCCTATATCCCATGACCCTGGTTAGATGAATCTTAACCGGTTCCATTGTGTTAAATAAAAAGGTTCTGGATTTGTCCTTATTCACTTCCATCCCTGAGCCATCCATAAATAGCTCTAGAATTTTCTTTATCCTTTTGACCTCTTTCAGGGTGGCTTTGCAGTATATCATTATGTCATCCACAAATTGTTGGTGTGTGACTGTGGTTCGATCCCCCCATAATCTGAGACCTTGAAGTTTCCTTTCTCTTGCTTCTTTTTTAAAATATCTACCTAATCCTTCTGCTGCAATTATGAAGAGAAAGGGAGATAATAGGTCCCCTTGTCTGAGACCTCTTGAGGCATTGAAAGTTGCTGTTGGCGCTCCATTCAGCAAAATAGAGAAATTCAGAGTAGAGATCATGCTTATGACCCAGTTAACCCATCTATCATAGAATCCAAAGGCTTTAAGGATTCTTTCTAGGTACTTCAAGCTTAGCCTATCATAGGCTTTTGAAAGGTCAAGTTTAATTAGCATACCCTTTTAGTTTTTAGTTTTCATAGTGTGAAGGACTTCCTGGGCCATACAAGCCCATCTAGAATCTGCCTTCCTTCAACAAACCCTATTTTCTCTGGGGAAATAATACTTGGTAGAATCAGTTTTAATCTCTGGGCAACTATTGATGCCACTATCTTATGGATGACATTACACAGGGCTATAGGGCGAAAGCCATCAGCCTGCTCAGCCTGATTATTTTTTGGAATCAGGGTTAAAAGGGTTGAGTTTATTCCTGGCCATATTCTTTGATTTATTCTGGCCTCCTCTACAACTTCCAGAACTATTGTTGCAAGGAACTTCCATCCTACTTGGAAGAATTCTACTGTGTACCCATCCGGGCCAGGAGCTTTGTTCCTTTTCATGTTTCTAACAATGTCCTCCACTTCTTCCATGGTGATTTTTCTCATGAGTGCCAAGTTTTGATCTCTTGTAACTACATTTGGAATTTCACTACTTATCTTTGCTATGCCATCTGCTCTGTTGGTTTGTGGTTCCCTCAGAATGTCTTTTAAATGATTTACCATAACTTTTTCAATTTCTTCATGTTGTATAACTCGTTGCCCTTTTGGTTTTTTATAGAGAATATTCTGTTTCTTTGTCTATGCTGAACCATTGACTTATGGAAAAACTTAGTATTCCTCTCTCCCTCCCTAAGCCATTGCACCCTTGATTTTTTCTTCCATAAAATCTCTTCTTGTTTTCTTCTTTCTTCTAGCTGATTTAGCACTCTGCCTTCTTCTTGTGTTCTCTCCTCTTCTATTCCTTCCATGATATCCATCTGCTGAAGGTCTGCCATTCTCTGTTCTAGTCTCTTTTTATCTTCCGTAATATTCCCGAATTCTTCTTTATTCCATTTCTTTATCTTATTATTCATCTCCTTTAGTTTGAGTTGGAAGGTGTGCATCTTATTTTTTCCCCTTTGCTCGCTCATCCTCCACCATTCTTCTAGCTTCTCCATCAGTCCTTCATTTCTCAGCCAGAAAGCTTCGAACCTGAAGGGCTTGTTGGGAGGCCTTTGCTTTAAGTCTATCTCTAATTTAACCGGCCAGTGGTCCGATCCTGCTACCGGTAGAATGGTGGCCTCTATAAATACAACTTTCAACATTATTTGTTCTGAGATTAAGAATCTGTCTAGGTGGGAGGCAATTTGGTTTGCGACTCCTCTCCTATTGTTCCACGTATGGCTTCCATTGATGGTTTGAATTTCAATCAGGTGCTGGTCCCTTATGAGGTCTCCAAACAGTTCCGTGACCTTATCTGTTCTTCTATTTCCTCCTCTTTTTTCATCTAAGGTTTTAATCAGATTAAAATCCCCTCCTACTATCCACTGTTTTCTAGGTATGAGGCAGCAGAGGGCTTTTAGATTTTGCAAGAAGTTTTCCTTTTCGTTTTGAATATGAGGTCCATACACCCCTGTTATAATAACCTCTTCCTTCGTTCCTACTATACTTGCTGTACCAGATAAGATTCTTGGGAGACTCATCCAGTTACTGAAGTGCATTTCCTCTGGGTTCCAGATAATTATCAAGCCACCAGCGCTTCCAATTGCATCTAGCCCCATCATTTCATAGCTACTCCTGCTTTTGTTCAAAATTTATCTCATTTTCTCAGTACTTATTTTTGTTTCCTGTACTATCATTACACTAGGCTTCTCTTTTTTCAATCTTTCATTCAAATACCTTTGTTTGCCTCTGCTATTGAGGCCTCGTATATTCCAGGTTGTAATAATCATCTTAACAGTTTTGGGGGGGATTGGAAGACCTCTGATAGAGGGATCACTCTTCCAGAGTTAACAAGCATCTCACCCACTTCTTGTATCATTTCCCCCATTGTTTTTCTCCCTCGTTTTTTGCCTCCGTTGCCAATGCTGCCCACTCCTATTCTTTGCGTTTCCTGTTTCTCTGGTTGTTGATTTTCTTTTTCTTCTGTCAGTCTCTTTTTTGCCTTATATCTTTGAAATGCTTCTTTGTATTTTTGTTTTCGTTCTTCTGGGATGAATCTTTCATCAAGCCTTTTCCATTCCTGTAGAAGTTTCGCCATTACTTGTTCTTGTTCTTCTCCTTTTGTTTTTTTTTGGGTCTATTTCCATGTCTCCTTGATCTCCTTGGGTTTCACCTGTGGGTTCAACCCCCTGTTCATTATTCCTATTATCTGCCTCTTTGTTTGATTTTTCGGTTATTACCTCCATTCCATATATTTCTTCTTCTTCGCTAACCTCTGTCTCCAGCCCTTCTTCCTGTAGGGCTTTAAACATGTTTATAGATTCTGTTTTCTGGGCTACTTTTTGATTACCTCTCTGCATCTTTTTATTTCCTCTTCCTCTTCTTCTTGGAACTTCTCTGAAGTCCTCTCTTTCTTCCCCTATTTTCCTTGTTGTGTTGCTTCCGCTTTTTTCTGCTTCCTTTTCCTGTTCAGCTAGTGTAATAGGGCATTCCCTAAACAGATGACCATATTCATGGCATCTTCGGCATCGAAATGGTATATGTTCGTAGTCTATAGGTTGGTGCCATAGCTCATCATGATATTCCAGGTCAATAGTGTCTGGGAGAGGCTCTGGGATGTTCATGTACGCACATATTCTAGCATAGGTGTTGAACTTCCCTCTCTTTGTTGTTTCCGCCACTTTAACAAAAGAACCTATAGTATTTCCTATGCCTTTAAGGATCTCTGGTTCCCAGAATTTAGATGGTAGACCGAAGAGTCTGATCCAAATCGGAGCAGCTAACATCCTTTCCTTATCTGGGTTGTAGCATTCTACCCATTCTCTCATGAACAGACCAGCGTTGTTCATGAAACAAGGTCCTTCCTCAAAGACTCGTCCCCTATCTTCTAGGTTGGAGAATATAACAGTGAAGAACCCCTTTGCTCCCAACTTGACTTCCACATGTCCTTTTGGTTTCCACCTTTGATAGATCCATCTCATAAGATCCTTTTCAGCAGGCCAATATCCTATAAACTTGCAAATCAAGGCATAATCATGCATATGGCTTCTATAATTTTCTAGTCTATTAGGTGGGATTACAAACCTGGGTCTGCTCGAAGTTCTAGGTAGGCATTTGCTTTGGAATCCTGATCTCCTTTGCGCTCTCGTTTCTGAAGTTTCTCCTTCATTGGTTTGGGCTCCTTCATTCTGCTTTTCCTATCTATTTTCCCCTATTAAAGCTGCTTTGAAGGAGGGGATCTCCCCCCCCCCCCATTCTCCGACTCCATTCCTTCCCCTCCCAGCGCGACTCAAATTTGGTTCTAGAGCCATGCTCGATGAAAAGCAGGCGATCCTTCTGGCGGCAGAGTAAACCCTAGCGACCTACACGTGATCGCCAAATATGTTTTTATTTTTATTTTTATTGGTATAACTTTTTAGTTATTTTTATGTTTTTATTGTTTGATAGTATTTTAGATTTTAAATTTTTTTATGTGATAAAATAAAGTTTTAAAAATTATAATGATAGTTTTATAATATAATGTAAAATTAAAACTAACAGTGGGAGTGAAGTTTATAAAAGCTTTACTTAAGGCGCGTTGGTTGGTATATGTGTGTGCACTTATTGTTGGTGGGTGAAGCCTTGGGGCAAATCCCATGAGACCCCAACTTATTATGTTAATAGGTCAGTTTGTTTGATCAATCTATTGGATAGTTACAACTATATATAATTAGGGTTGGCGGGACTGCAACATAGGTGGCGTGCCAGCTTTCGCTAGTTGTATGACGTGTCTTGTGGTTGACCCAAGCCTCTTTGGTTGTCAACGAGGTACCACATGGCTCCGTATTATTGGACCACATATAATCTTAGTCAACCCCTTCCTTGCCATGTCAACTGGCATCAGGATTCCATGTCATGCCACGTGGAACATCTGAGGGTTGATGTGTGGTACTGCTGAGGGGTGCCACGTGGTGCCTTCTTATGGTGCCACATGGCAATGTTAGTGCAAAAATTTTGGTTTTGCCGAAAAATTTAGATGAGCATAACTTTGTTATACAAACTCAGATTGATGTTTTGTTCACACCATTGGAATATTTTTGCTGAGATCTATGACTTGGTGATGGTTTTGCTGAGATTTCAAGACTTCAAATTTTGAGCCTTTTTGGATCCTCTTGGATCACCTCTTAATGCTCCTGCAGCTACTTCAAGATGTGTCATAACCTATAACCACTTTATTTGTCTAAAACTATGCTTATACCTCATGTCTTGGCCCTTAACTCATGTGAATTCCCTTAAGGGAACTCGATCCTCACTCTAACACCTCTATTAACCTCAAGACCTCATTATGCAACAAAAATGAGGGCCTTGACCTTCGTTAATGCAATAGAGATCAAGCTCAATCTGTTCACAAAGATAGAAACAAGCCTTATGCCCATAACCATAAACAAACAAAGCTCAACCAACCTTCCTTAGCTTGCCTTGCACTAGAACACAAGGAAAAGTGTTCTCATCCTTCTTCTTTCACTCCAGCTCGATTCTTGAGGATCTATGGTCTTCTTAGGCTCTTGTCTTCACATTAGATGAGTTGCAATTTTGTCAAATGAGCTCAACTTTGTCTCTACTTATAGTGTTCTTAGTGGAGTGATATTTCCACCAAGGGTCATGCCTTTTAGCCCAATCTCACCTGAGCCTACATGCTCAAACGCCATCAACATAGGAAATACAATTATTCTCATTGACTTACACCTTCTTCATTGTATTCGTAGGTGCCCTTTAGCCCTTCAAAGGTGCCCCTCATGCAAAAATAAGAATAAATAATAATTTTCACTTGGGTATTTAACCCACAACTTTAGGTACATTGCTCACAAAACCAATTTTTCATGGTTCAGCTCCACACAAACCTAGTACCCCAGGGGGTTGTGGGAGTACCTCCCAAACTACACATCTCAACACCTTGTCCGACGCCCATGAACCAACATAATGTTGCATTTTTCAATGTAGCAGGAACTGGCTTCAACTTCTAAGCATCAATTACATGATCATATCTTTGAAAAAGGACATTGAACTCAAAAAGGAAAGTATAAGTATCCTCTTTAGAGAGACCATGAAAGTTCGGCAATGTTGAATGAAGAATATTCTTCATTTTAGCATCTAAGTCCATCTCTATGATGGGGAATCCAAAGGATTCAAATTCTTCTTAGACAATCTAGTGTGCCATATTTTCTAAGAGAGTATATTCTTCTTTTAATGGTGGCTTTACAGATGCAAGAAAGC
Source organism: Pinus taeda (assembly GCA_000404065.3). Taxonomy (NCBI): domain Eukaryota; kingdom Viridiplantae; phylum Streptophyta; class Pinopsida; order Pinales; family Pinaceae; genus Pinus; species Pinus taeda. The sequence goes on from APFE031391192.1 coordinate 37,667, forward strand.
CACTATCTTTAGGGTTGTAGGACTCCTTAAAAGAACATTGCTAACTTTATGAAGGGTTTTGATTGCTGAACTAATTTTTAGGAAGGTATTGTTCATTCTACAGAGAGTTCTGCCTAATTAGATGGAAAGCTAAATTATCAAAAATCAAATATTTTGTTGTATCATAGATTCGTTCAACTCCTAATTTTTTAGCAGGATCTTGTACAATGGAAGTATATGATTTAGGATTTTTCTTAGTAAGAGAACTTATTGTTGGTGCAAGTAGTTTAGTTGGCCTTGTTCTTTTTCCTCTTGCAAATGTCATGTAGTGTTAGTATGATTGGTTTTGTTGATAAATCTACCATTTTAGTCTCTACTCCTCGGAATATAACAAGTCATATTGAAAGAAAAATAAAATACCAAAATAATTAAGTTTTGAAAATTCGAGAATCAACAAATAAATTTTAAAAAAAATTGACAAAGAATCGATTGTACTATTGATATTTCCTTGACAACGATGCTAAAAATGATGTGCTTTCCAATTACTTCTAATTATCTTAGTAAGAAATTCATTAGTTATACATTTAAATATTCAATCCAAGATTTTTTTGGAACTTGTGAATTGTTGTGTATAGTATATGTCAGCGCAATATGTTGTGTCCTGAAATTGTAGTAATATGATGGTCACCACAGTACAATATAAAGATGCTTTTATAGGTCACTAATATGACTAATACAGTTACCAATCAAACAAGAAGTATAACCTCAAAATGAGAACTCTAGCCAAAAAAACCCAAAAAAACATGAAACAACAACCCAAAAACAGAAAGTGTGTATGTTGCAATGACATTTTTTAAAGTGAATTTTCAGCATTTCCTAAAAATTCTAGTAAAAACCAAATTGTTTTGCACAAAGAAAACCCTAAAATCCAAAAATATTGATGTTGGCATTAATGTTTTTTTGTTGTTGCTAAAATTCCAACATTTTTTAGTAATGACATTAAAAATAAACTATCATGACTCAAAAAATCATTAACATTCTAATAGTTTTCAACAATATGTTGAAGGTAGAATATCATGACTCGAAAAAACCTAAAAATTCCAACAATTTTCAACCATGACGTTAAAGATAAATATCATTAGTCTAAAAAACGTTATAATTTTGGTATTTTTCAATGATGGCGTTAAAGAATAAATATCATGACTCCAACAAACATTAAAATTTCAACATTTTTCATCCATGGAAGTAAAAACAAATATCATGACTATAACAAACTTTAGATTTTCAACATATTTCGAGATCAATTATCATAACTAAATTAAAAGTTAAAAATAAATACCTAAATCAAAAAGTCATTATATCAAATGCTAAAAATAAAGTTCTTTTAAAATCTTATCCTAAGACAACTTGACACATTGCAACAAAAGCTTAAAAATCAACCATCAAATTGACAAATAGTAGGGGCATGCTTGACCCATTGCAATTGAAATGTAAAAATCAACTGTCAAATTCATATATAGTGGAAACAAAATTGATTAATTGTAACAAAAAATAAAAAATCAACTATCAAATTGACACATATTGGGGTCATGTTGCTAGTCGAACATCAACACAACCTCTACAACAAAAAATAAATCAATCAATCAATAACACTGAAAACAAAACAAAACAAAAATTAAAAACAAAATAATAAAATAAGTTAAATAAATAAATCAAAACATTGAAAAAGATAAAGTTAAAAATTAAAGTTAAAAAAAAAAAAATCAAAATATAAAAAATGTAAAAAAAAAACAAAAAACCAAAAATAATAGATAACAATAACAAAATTTAAAAAAATAACTCATAAAATGATGAAAAAAAAAAAGAGAAGAAGAAAAAGAAGAAAACAAGAAAAATTTAAAAACCAATTATATATATATATATATATATTATTATAATATATAATATATTATTATAATATATATATATAATATAATATATATATAAAAGATGATAAATGTAATATTTTTATTAAAATATAAAATAAGATAAATAAAACATGAAACATTATAAACATTTAATTAAATATAAATAAAACATAGAATAAAACACACACACGCATATATAACATTAAAAAGTTAAAAAATTAAAAGAATCATAAAAAATAATACAATAATAATAATAATAATAATAATATTTTCCTGGCCAATGGGTAGGGGAGGCAGGTGATTCCAGGAATTTCCCATGTGACGCCTTGGCCTGCAACAAAGGGGCCACGATCCAGATGCAACTCGTGTCGCCCTGGCTCGTGGCTCCTTGATGGTTGGTGTTGGGCAACAGAGCCCCCATAACAAGTTTTGGGGCTTGAAGCTCGAATTTTGGTCAAATTTAATTTAAAGACGCCGCAAAATGTGGGTGCGCAACGCGAGAGTCTAGGGTTGTTCGCCCTAAAATAATGTAAATTAATGTAAAGTGTGTCGGCCTACCCATGGTCCGCAGACCATGGGATTGTATAAATATAGTGAGGCTCTAAGTGTAAAAGTCAGTGTGGATAGATAGATGCGAAGGCATGGTTAGAGAATAGAAGTAGATTTGAAGGTATCGGGTCGTAGTAGAGGATAAAGGATCTACAGCTGAGTGCGCATAAGCCTAGTAGAGTCCGCAGGTGAGTGCGCAGACTCCTGTAGCTGAGTGCGTAGGAAGGAGTCGAGTCTGTATTGAATCAAGCTTTGAAGACATTATTAATAAAGATCAGCTGGTTTGATATATTGTGCATTTGATTCATAGATCTGTAACTGAATGTTATGTATTGATAATATATGTTTAATTATCTGCGTGCACTTATATATATGCCTATGACTAAGAATCTTCTTAGTAATTAATTAACAAATCCTAATTAAGAAAGGATCGGGTAATTAACGTTGATCGCACTGCGGCCGAAGCTGTGCAAAGAAGATTTTAGGTACGCGTAATATAGCAAGCGCGAAGGCTGGATTAGGCATCGATCTTCCACATCCAGACATCCCTAGTGTGCAGAAACCTGGTTCCAGCACCCTCCAATTCTACCTCGGGTGAGACCTTAGTTCGCGTTCTGCGAACTATTACTGAAAGGGCCGGTAGTACCGGGATTTGCTTGGTTAAACTCACTGCTGAACCTGTGTCAGGCCCTTAGTAGCCAACAAATGGTTTCGTTGCTGGGACCGGGATCTGGCTAAGGGATTTCTGGTGTCATGCCACTGGAACCCAACAAAGAAGGAAATTGAAGAGTGGATGGATCAGAAGATTCACGAGTTCACGACACAGGAAAAAAAACTCAGCAACTATCTAAGAAAAGGTGGCTGGATCTCTACGTGTATACGAAAATCGACGAGATTTTCTTCGCATCCTTTCCATCTAAACTATATGATTGGATTGCGAGATTATCCAACAGCCAGGGAAGGTATAAGCGCGACCAACCAATAGTGTGGACCCCGGAGTTGGTGCGTAGACTAGAAGCATCAGAAGACAAGATCGCATGAGCTGTGGACCACTGGCTCGATTAGATAATAGGGGGATTCATCACTGAGTTTACGATAGATATGACCATGAGCTATAGCAAAGTTGAACGACGTTTTCTCAAGGGACCGCGAGGCAGGTATGTCAAATTTTTAAATACCTGGATTAAGATGTTGTTATGTGGAAAGAGGGTTATGCAAATAGATTAATGTTTGGGATGAAGCAGAGCGAAAAGATCTACAAAGGTAGTGAGGAATTAGAAAACAACCCCCTGATTTCACCATTGCAAGAGAGTGAGGAAGAGTTCGCTCGGTTCTCTTCGAGAAGTACGATCATGTTGATAAAGTAGCGTATTCCGTAGTTACCACCTCTACCCACACCACCACCCGCTTCACCTCCCTCACCGCCATCCCCTCCCACTCCACCTTCATCAATCCCACTGTTTCGCATGGCGAATGTGATCAAGCTACCCGTATTCAGAGGAGTAGGAAATGAGGACCCAGACCAGTTCTGGTTCATGGTAAGAGTAGTGTGGGAAGCACAAGGGGTCAAGGATGATAACATTAAGAAGGCTACATTGGTGAGCGCATTGTAGGATTGTGCTTTGACTTGGTATATCAAGCACTGTAACGATCACCCAAACACAGGGATAGTAGAGATCCAAAATGCGTTGAAGAGATAATTTAGCCACCGAAAATCTGAGACGCAGTCAATCATTGGGTTCAAAGAGATCGTGATGCTCTCGGGCGAGACCCCCTGGGATCTGGATCAACGTCTGAAGAGTATGATCCGTGAGGCTAATATGACACTCACAAACCCGCAACACCGTGCATGGTTTATGGCATCTCTGGCACTACACCTGAGGATGGCACTGTCATAGTAGAAGCTTCCAACCTAGGCTGAAGCATTGGAAATGGTGATGAGGTTGCATGAGACCCTAATACAAGATCATGGGTTGGGAGTTCAACAAATACACGCACAACTATAGAATCTATGCTTGGAGATGCAGAGTTTGAAGCAAGATAGGGCACCACATCCAGAGGCGTGCGAAGAAGTATGGTGTATAAAATGTAAAGGTCAAGGTCATGACAAGGATCATTGTCCAGTGTTTGCGAACTACTTGGCAGGAGGAAGCCCAACGCCATTGAGACCAGAAGCACAGGTAGGGCCAAGTGCGACACCAGCGTTATGGTGTGCGATTTGTCAAATAGGGGGGAAACACACAATAGATAACTGTCACTTGCTGCAGAAGTATACGCAAACTCCCTAGCAGCTATTTTGTATTTCTGTAGGTAAGTAGGTCACACCGAGTGCACTTGTCACAACTACAAGCTCATGATGGAATGGACCCTAGCCTATAGGATGCAGATAGAAACACAAAGCTTTGACCCAACTGCAGGGATGGCGCGTGCTGGATTTCAAGGGCGAGGTCGAGGACAAAGAGGAATGGGACCAGGAAGGGGCTGCAGACAGTTGATTTGTTACAATTGCGGAGGACCAGGGCACTACGCCTGCGATTGTACTAATCTGACGAGGATATCCTATTCATAATGTGCTCAGTTTGATCATGAGCTAGTGGATAGTCCTATGTTGATCTCACAGATGCGCGAGAAAGTGGTGCTCCATCCTTCTCCAACTCAGAATATCCAAATGATGAGATCTGAACCCCACGAAGAAGACCCCAACGTGAATATGATGCTCAGAAGTGGCGCGGTCACAGGGGAAGATAAAGTGAAGTAGCCTGAGGAGGACACATGGGTTTGCAAGGCTCCTACAAAGGAACCTAAGTTTGACTTTGAACGCGCAAAAGAGACATTTATGGAAGCTAAGAAGAGCTTCACGAAAGCCTCTACTTCAGGTAGTAAGGACCAACCCAAGCTAGAAATGGATCCTTCCATGCTTACTACCTTTCTGGAGACCTGCATGAAGCTGTTGTGCAACAATAAGGCAGTTAAAGGACTACAAGAATTGATCGCTCGGTGTGTGGGGTCGGGAGAGCCATGTGTAGTTCGAAAATTGGGAAAGCTATCTATAGGAGATAAGGGTAAAACAGTGAATATTGAGAGCGATGATGAGGAGGAGGATCTCCACACATTCGTAGAAGAGATTGAACCAGAAGTAGAAATGGAGGAAGACATGCAGCCAAGACGCACTGCCGCAAAATTGCCAAAATATGTCCCTCCACAGAAAGGGAGAGAAAAAGTACCTAAAGATCTGGATGTTGTTAAAATCAGCCTCAAAACCCCATTCCTCCTAGAGGGCATTCCGTTTGATGGATTGACTTTGGGTCACATAACCACGATGAAGTTTGAAGACTGGGACCTCGCAGATAGCTAAAATTTCCCTCATTTGGAAACTAGCCAACTGATGAAATAGAGCAAGGAGGGGGCAGTTACAGCGTTGCAGCCACGAAAATGGTTGTGCGGGGTGGAGGAGGTTGGGCTACTCCACCTCCTATGGATTCCACATTTTCATCGGGCCCTAATCACGATATTTGTCATCAGGAAACTACTTTTCCTGGTGCACTATGGGTACTTGTGGCTGGAGGAGACCATACCCATCACGGCTTAGCTTATTCATAGGATTTCTCAGCTTCCCTGTATGGAATGGGACCCTGCAGAGATAGATAGTACAAGTGGAGACTTGGCGATTGTAGAGGCCATGAAAAAGAAATATAAGTTGGAGAAAAAATCAGAGTGGTTACATTATTACTAGCATTCAAGACAAAGCAGTCCACATAGCCACCCAGTTTCTAGTAGGAAAAGTAATGAGAAAATGTCGTGGTAACGAGGTACCAGCAACGGTCATTGCGCTTGCCGAACAATGTGCAGAGGGGGTACATTCAACTAGGCGCAGTTCCTCTACGAGGAGTTCCTCGCGCACTGCAGGGAGGCCCAAGAGCACGATAAGACCTTCCACTATGCGTGGTTACTCCTATCCATCCTTTTGATTACAGGGGAATTGCTGGAGGATAGTCAGTTTCCTCCCCTTGACTAGGATTTGCCGAAGGACAATCAGTTTCCTCCCCTTGATTAGGATTTGCCGGAGGTAGCTAGATATGCGTCGCTATGGGCAACGAAGGACGCCATGCGAATCCGCGAGACCAAGATCTTTTGGATACTCATGGAGGCAAGTGTACGAATGTGGATCAACAAATGACCGTACCTATCCCCCATGGTATATGACAGTCTGCGAAGCTTTTAAGACTTTAAGGCCAATATGCACAATGTGTACATGAGGGCGCGAAAGGATCCACAGCAAAAATGGACCACCCTCCCCTTCATCATGATTGATGATGCTGTGTTCATGGTGCTCGACTCCTGGCTTCCTGAATGGCATGCACTGGATCTAGTAGCGCGCAATGAGACAACTGTTTAAAGATAGAAGGATGTCGCTAAACTGCTAGCACAACAGAGGCAGAACGAACAGCTCGCCAAGGAGGTGAGGGCTTCCCATGAGGCAGAAAAAGCTGCCACAGAGTAGACCAAGGCCACGGAAAAAGCAGCAGTAGCACCGGTAACTAGGGTCACCACAGCACAAGAGGAAAGAGGCCTGGACCAACCCGCAAAGCAAGGGAAATCCGATACGACAGAAGGTGCGGATCCGCACACGTCTTCGACACAGCTTAAGCGGCCGCATAGTGCAGAATGGACAGGGCCCCAGAAAAAGACCAAGGCTTCCAAATTAGATGGGGAACTTATTACACTGACTGAGGGTGACGTATATGACATCGGCGACATAGTTCACGAGGTCACCAGGGAAGCGCTCCAGAAAGTAATGATGGAGCAACAGAATTTGTTGGGGGAACTTAGGACACAACTCTAGGAACTTCAACTGTGAATCCCTAAGCAGGGAACGATAGCCATCTACAAGGCTACAGGTACCTCAGCAATAGAGCAGTTGTCGTGCGCCAAAATGGCTAATACCATCATGCTGCCGGAAGGAGCACTGGAAGCGGACAACCTGGAGGATAGATCCACAGTAGGCCAGTTCAAGGGACTTCGCCTAAACTTGGTAGCCCTTCCACGAGACATATTATACTAGCTACAAGACGGAGCGACGGAAGATATCCACCCCAAGAAAGGACGCGCAGTACAAATACTTAGTGAACAATGAACCAACCTCGAGAAACTACGCCTCCAACACGATGAAGTTGTAGTGCAGACTCAGCAGTTGGAGCAGATCATCGAGGAAGCATGTCGTCGTCCTCGAGCTCGAGATTGCGACAGATTTACTAGTGGGAGTGTGGATCTACAAATTGGCCAGTGGATTTCGTAAGGCAAAGGAGGAAGCAACAAAGATCCAGCTGGACCTCAACCTGCAGATTGCGGAACTGCGGTTGAAGGCGCAACCCTCTACACCCCTGGAAGTCAAAGAGCAGCGCCACCATGCCATTCAATCAGGGTTGGAAGCAATACAGCGCCATAAAAGATTACACTGGCTTTCTATATCAGTCACTCTTCACGCTCACCTCATTGCAGGAAGACCCCACGTTACAGTGTTTAGAGACCGAAGCACGGGAGTTGAAGCTGGCCTATGACAATGTCCGGGGAACCGCAGAGATGGTCGCCCTTACTCAACGACTAGCCAAGATGAGGGAAGCCCAAGCTCTAAAGGAACAGGTGGATGCCACGCAACAGAAAGAAGTTGTGATTAAAGTGCGCATCCAGCCTTGGCTCAAGGAAGCCTTCACGATCACCGCCAATATCGAAGGAAAGCTGCCACAAATGCAGGGTATATATGCGCTAAGGCAAGGAGGTTCCCCTGATAATGACGCAACGGAGATACACGCACCATTGGTACAACGGAAAGCGGAAGAATGTGTTGTGGACTTATGTGAAGTGCAAAAGCTGCTGGATGACCTCTGCGCAAAGATCATCACACTAGCTGAGTGACTTGGGATGAGTCACGATGATTATGTTGGGGGCCTGTTGGGCAGCGGAGCCCCCATAGCAAGTTTTGGGGCTTGAAGCCTGAATTTTGGTCAAATGTAATGTAAATACCCCACAAAATGTGGGCATGCAGTGTGAGAGTCTAGTGTTTTCCCCCCTAAAATAATGTAAATTAATGTAAAGTGTGTTGACCTACCCATGGTCCGCAGACCATGGGATTATATAAATAGAGCAAGGCTATAAGTGTAAAAGTCAGTGTGGATAGATAGATGCGAAGGCATGGTTAGAGAATAGAAGTAGATATGAAGGTATCGGGTCATAGTAGAGGATAGAGGCTCTGCAGCTGAGTGCACAGAGGCCTAGTAGAGTCCGTAGGTGAGTGTGCGGACCCCTGCAACTGAGTGTGCAGGAAGGAATCGAGTCTATACTGAATCAAGCTTTTAATACATTATTAATAAAGATTAGTGGGTTTGATATCTTGTGTATTTGGTTCATAGATCTGTAATTGAATGTTATGTATTAATAATATTTGTTTAATTATCTACAAGCACTTATATGTATGCCTATGACTGAGAATCTTCTTAGTAAGTAACAAACAAATACTAATTAAGAAAGAGTCAGGTAATTAACTTTGATCACACTGCGGCCGAAGATGCGCAAATAAGATTTTGGTATGTGTAATCTAGCAAGCATGAAGGCTATATTGGGCATCGATCTCCCACATCCAGACATCCCTAGGGTGCGGAAACTTGGTTCCAGTACCCTCCCATACTACCTCAGGTGAGACCTCAATTCTCGTTCTGCTGACTGTTGCCGAAAGGGCCGGTAGTACCAGGATTTGCTTTGGTAAACTCACTACGAACTTGGGTCAGGCCCCTAGTAGCCAACAGTTGGGTGGGGGAGGCAAGGTAATTTTGGGAATAACCCCTCTACCCAGCTGCCAAAGAGATAAGGCAATATTTAATCTTTTTAAATATTTAAATTGTATTACAGAGTGAAATATGCCTAAATGATCAAAAGAGGTTGGATTATTGGTTTTGTGTATAAGTACTAGGAATGTAGAATTGAAGGGAGCTAAGATTTTTCCATTTAATGTTGAGTATTCAATGACCCTTAATATTTCCCTACCAATGAAATCATAAAAATGAGTATAGGATTAATTGATAGTCCATCAAGCCTGAGACTTTTATGTTTTTGAAAATTGTGTAACAATATTTTAAGAATTTTATCAATGGTCACTCTTTTTTTTTTAAAGAGGTTTAAATATCATTTATATTACCTTGTATTAAAAATTAAAAATTAACTATTAATATATTTTTAGCTAAATTACTCATTGTGATGAATCCAGTAAAATTAAGTCAAAAAATTGTTGGATGGTGTTGTTATTGATGTCAACCCATGGAGTTGATTGGGATTGACATTGACCAAAAACACCAATCATTGATGTCAAATGGTTAATGAATGCTTCTTAGTAATTGTGAGATTACAACAAGATGGCAACTATACAATTGGATGGCTAAAAACCCAAGTCCTAGGGTTTGGGTTCTTTGGACTGAGGATGTACCTTGACTCTGTCGATAGTCTTTGGTAGGCTAATCATTGAGTTTGGGTCAAATACCTATGTCATTATATTCTCCTCGAAAATATGTTTTAGTTGATATGTGGTATGCCCTGAGAGGCCTCCTAATTTGAGAGATATTCACAATTGAAGTTGGTAACCCCAATTTCTAGGCTAAAACACCAAGGGGTAGTGACATGACACCTCCTCCTACGGTTGTCAATGTATTACATTGTTTTTCATCGTAATCTCACCACATATAATTTACATAATGACATGAACCAAATACAATAAACCAATCATTGACTTCACAATAGGACCATATGCACTAAGCCAATCATTGATTTCAAAATTTTTGTGGAATTGAAATTTTTTCTAGAAAAATATTTATAAGGGTTATTACACCAATTCCTTAAGGATTAAACAAACAATTCAATAACGAATACTAAGTTAAATTAATCTTATTAAAAATAAAATTATTTTTAAAACATCCTAAAATCCTACCTAATGAAGCCCCTAATTAGCCGACCAAAAACTATAAGAGGTATATCTTTAAGCCTTCAAATCACACTAACCAATCAAATGATTTAGCTTTGATTTTTTTTTTTAATTTTATGATATTCATCCTACCTCACGAAGCTAAGGAAACGAGTTTCTTTTTGGTAAACTACTCTCAAATGTCTACGGTTTTTTCCTCCTCTAATTCAGTCTCTAAAGGTAAGTGTTTCATGTGATTTGGTGTTGGTTGCAAGATGTTTTTGGCATAATATTTTGGCTCTATTATCTCTGCGGTTAGGGATCTTTCGTTTCTCCTAGGGCATCAAACTAAGAAGCCTCCATTGGTATGTGGTCTCTATTAGAATATTATATATTACAAAGCAATGGAACACATAAAATATATTCCATAAATATAAACACATAAAACAAGAGAGACACAAATATACATGGTTCACCCAATTTTGGTTACATCCACGGAGAAATAGCTAGTATTTCCTTATATATTATCCAACAAAATGAAGAGATACAACCTACACCAGATCCATTGTAATTCCCTCTTCGCTCTTACACAATCTCCTCTCTCTTTCTCGCTTAGAGTAAAGATCTACATAGACGCAATACAATTCCCTCATATATAGCAAGGGGTTGCCTTCTAGGGAAAAAAACCATAAATTAAACATAACTTCTACTATCAGATTTGCACCTAATGAACGACCCAGATTGACTACGAAATTACAACATTTTACAAGGCACCCCTTGGACCCCCCTAGCAGTGCACATTTATGTGTGGCGTTGCTGCCACATTACAAACTGGGGTCCAATGTGGCAATGCCTCTGAATAAAGAAGATAATCAGGCTCCACACTGAACAATCTCCCACTTGGAGACTGATTATAGCAACTCCACCGCTGCTTCATTTACTAGACAATGACTCCACTTTGGACCTGGTTGTTTCTCATCTTCATCATCAAACTTGAAGATCAATTGAAATTGAGAAGAATCTCAATTTCTCCTTGGTTACAACTTTTTTTAACATATCTATAGGATTCTAGCTAGTGTGTATCTTTTTCAGCTTCAACGATCGATCTTCCAACACTGATTGTATGAAATGGTACTTGAGTTGTATATGTTTAGTCTTGGAATGAAATGCAGATTTCTTTGCAAGATGTATGGCACTATGGTTGTCACTGTATAACCTAACCAACTCCTGCTTGTTACCCAATTCATCCGGAAACTTGTAACCAAATCATTTCTTTACTAGCCTCTGTAGCAGCAACATACTCTGCTTCTGTCGTTGAGAGTGCATCAACACTTTGCAGTTTTGAAACCCAACTGATATCTATTCCACTTACGATAAACACATACCTTGTGGTGCTCCTCATGTTTTCTTTATCACCGGCCATATTTGCATCAAAATATCCTTTTAGAGCAATGTTTGAACCACCAAAGCATAATACTTGATTTGTGGTACCTCTCAAATACCTGAGAATCCACTTCACTGCCATCCAATGTTCTTTTCCTGGATTGTTCATGTACCTGCTTACAACTCCCACTGCATGTGCAATATCAGTCCTTATGCAGACCATTGCATACATTAAGCTTCCAACTGCTGATGCATATGGAACTTTAGACATATAATCCATTTCTTCCTGAGTCTTGGGACACATATCCTTACTTAGTTTGAAATGGCTAGTCAAAGGTTTACTATCTAGTTTTGCATTCCGCATATTAAATATTTTGAACACCTTTTCTATGTACTCACTCTAAGATAATGTTAATTTTTTATTCTTCATGCCTCTAGTTATTCTTATACCAAGGATTTGTTTTGCAACACCCAAATCCTTCATGCAAATGAGTTCGCCAATTTTCTTTTGACCACATTTATTTCCTACATGTTAGAACCTGCAACAAGCATGTCATCTACATCCAATAACAATATAATATAGCTTCCATCATTTTTCCTTTTGAGATAAACACAATGATCAGAGTGACATCTAGTATAACCTTGTCAGACATAAATCTGTCAAAGTTTAGATACCACTGCCTTGGAGCCTATTTCAAGCCATACAAGCTCTTCTTCAACCTGCATACTAGTTTCTCCTTTCCTTGGACCTCATATCTTTGTGGCTATTGCATATATAAGTCTTCCTCCAAATCCCCATGGAGAAAGGTTGTCTTTACATCTAACTACTCAATATGCAAATCTTCAGTTACTACTAAACTTAAAATAGTTCTGATTGAAGTCATTTTAACAACAGGAGAAAATATCTCATCAAAGTATATACCCTTTTTATGTGCAAACCCCTTCACCACAAGTCTAGCTTTATACCTTTTTCTACCTCCATCTTCTTCCTTCAAACTATAAATCCATTTATTGTGAAATGTTGTTTTACCTGCATGCAACCCAACTAAGGCCCACGTATGGTTATGTACTAAGGAGTCCATCTCTTCTTTCATGGCTTGCTTCCACCTCTTCCTAGTTTCTACCTGCACTGCTTCTTCATAACATTCTGATTCACTAGAATCAGTCAAAAATAAATAATATAATGAAGGAGAGTATCGTTCAATGGGTCTATCCTGGTAGATCTTCTAACACAACTTTCAGGTGTTTGAGGTGCTTGTTGCTGTTATTGTTCTGGTTGTTGATCATTATGATTTTCAGGCACCTTCACTTTTTTTGTGATCTCATCAAGAACTATGTATTCTCTGTTTTCTTTTTCCTGTTTCTTTTCCTACAACTGATCCTTATCCAAAATATTTTCATTGAATATGACATCTCTGCTCCTAATGATTTTGTGTTTTTCATAATCATAAAAGCGATAACCAAAATCATTAACACCATATCAAATAAAGGTACATTCTTTTATTTTACCTCAAGCTTTGTTATATTTTCTTTATTAATGTGGACAAAGGATTCACAACCAAAAGTCTTTAAAAATGAGTATTTTTCCTTTTGACCTGTCCATGTCTCCTCTGGAATACCACCATCCAAGGAACTTGAAGGCTCTATGTTTTTTAGATAAACAACAGTATCTAAAGCTTTTGCCCAAAATTGTAAAGGAAATCCTGCATGCAATCTCATGCACCTTGCACACTCCATGATTGTCGTATTCATCCTTTCTAACACACCATTTTCTTGTGGTGTTCCTGGAACTTTCTTCTCTCTGCAAATTCCATTCTCTGAACAATACCTATCAAACTCTTTGCTGCAATATTCACCTCCATTGTCTGATCTGAGACACTTCAACTTTTGTCCTCTCTCATTTTCAACCAAATCTTTCCATTTCTTGAAAGTATCAAATACATCAAATTTATTTCGAATACAATAAATCCAGGTTTTTCTGGTTGCATCATCAATCAAAGTAACATAATAACGAGAGCCACCAAGAGATGATACCTAAGCAGGTCCCCATACATCTATATCCACAAGCTCTAATTTTTCTCTCTTCTCTTCTTTCCCAACTCTAAGGAATCCAACTCTCTTCTATTTTCCATAAACACAATTCTCACAGAATTCCAAATCAACATGCTTCAAACTTAGCAACAAATTTCTTGAGTGAAGAATCTACATCCCCTTCTCACTCATGTGCCCGAGCCTATGATGTCACAATGTTGTATCTTCTCATGTAGAGGTTAAATCATTAACATAATTAGAAGTATCATTGCATAAATACAATGTACCAACCTTTTCTCCTTTTGCTATTACCAAGGCTCCTTTAGTGACCTTCCAAGTTTTATCTGTAAAGGTTGTTACACAACCTTCACCTCCCAACTGCCATGTTGAAATCAGATTTTTCTTCAGATCTAGAACATTCCTTACCTCCTTCAATAACTATTGATTTCCATTCTGTTGTTTTATGAAAACTGTACCCATTCCAATTATTTACAGGGTTTATCATCACCCAATTGAACCTTTCCAAAATCTCCTTGAACATAATCATGAAAATGTTTCCTATCAGGTGTAGCATGGAATGAGGCCCCTGAATCTACCATCTAGGAATCGATAATACTTTCTAATGAAATAATCGAAGCATCTTGCAACATGTCACCTGTCACATTCACTTCATGATTGTTTTCTTGCTGCACATGTCCTTCTTTTCCCTTCCGAGACTTGTAGTCTTTCTTCACGTATCCTTTATTCCCGCATTTCCAGCACACTATCCCCGATCTGGACTTGGATCTTCCTTTACTTGACTTACTGCTGTTAGAAAATTATATATTATAGAGCAATGGAACACATAAAATATTGCAGAAATATAAACACAGAAAACACATAAAACAAGAGAGACACAGATATATGTGGTTTACCCAGTTTGGGTTATGTCCACGGAGAAACAGCTAGTCCTTCAATTTATATTATCCAACAAACTGAAGAGATACAACCTACAATATATCCGCTGTAATTCCCTCTTCGCTCTCAATCTCCTCTCTCTTCCTCACTCCAAATATAGATCTACATAGACACAATACAATTCCCTCATATATAGCGAGGGATTGCCTTCTAGGGCAAAAAACCCTAAATTAAACATAACTTCTACTATCAGATCTTCGCCAATGAATGGCCCAGATTGAATACCAAATTAAAACATTTTACAAGGCAATTTTACATCTATTCTTAGCTTCAGGGGTGCTGCCCCTGATCCCCCCGCCAGGGGCGGTTCCCAAAAGGTCGCAGCCAACCCTCCTAAGACCCCCCCTGCAACGAATCTTTTATAGGCGGTGTTGCCGCCCCATTCCAAACTGGGGTCCAATGCAGTGATACCTTTGAATACAAAATATAATTAGGCTCCACACCCAACAATATCCCACTTGGAGACTGATTATAGCAACTTCACCACTACTTCATTTGCTGGACAATGGCTCCACTTTGGACCTGGTTGTTTCTCATCTTCTTCATCATACTTGAAGACCAATTGAAACTGAGTAGATTCTCAGTTTCTCCCTAGTTACAACTTTTGTTAACATATCTGCAGGATTCTGGCTGGTGTGTATCTTTTCTATCTTCAATTGTCCATATTTTAACGCTAACCGTATGAAATGGTACTAGAGTTGTATGTTTAGTCTTGGAATGAAATGCAGAGCTTTTTGCAAGATGTATGACACTATGGCTGTCACTGTATAACCTGCCCAACTCCTGCTTCTTACCCAATTCATCCAGAAACCTTTGTAACCAAATCATTGCTTTACTAGCCTCTGTAACAGCAACATACTCTGCTTTTGTTGTTGAGAGTGCAACAACACTTTGCAGTTTTGAGACCCAACTGACAATTGTTCCACCTATAGTAAACACATACCCTGTTGTGCTCCTCCTGTTATCTATATCACCCACCATATCTGCATCAACATATCCCTATAGAGCAATATTTGAACCACCAAAGCATAATGCTTGATTTGTGGTACCTCTCAAATACCTGAAAATCCATTCACTACCATCCAATGTTCTTTTCCTAGATTTTTCATGTACCTGCTTACAACTCCCACTGCATGTACAATATCAGGCCTTGTGCAGACCATTGCATACATTAAGCATCCAACTGCTGATGCATATGGAACTTTAGACATATGAGCCATTTCTTCCTAAGTCTTGGGACACTCCTCCTTACTTAATTTGAAATGGCTAGCCAAAGGTATACTAACTGGTTTTGCATTCCGCATATTAAACCTTTTCAACACCTTTTCTATGTACTCACTTTGAGACAATGTTAATTTGTGATTCTTCCTGTCTCTAGTTATTCTCATGCCAAGGATTTGTTTTGCAGCACCCAAATCCTTTATTGCAAATGAGTTTTACAATTTTCTTTTGAGCACATTTATTTCGTACATGTTAGAACTTGCAACAAGCATGTCATCTACATATAATAACAATATAATATAGCTGCCATCATTTTTCCTTTTGAGATAAACACAATGATCAGAGTGACATCTAGTACAACCTTATTCAGACATAAACCTATCAAATTTTAGATACCACTGCCTTGGAGCCTATTTTAAGCCATACAAGCTCTTCTTCAACCCGCACACTAGTTTCTCCTTCTCTTTTACCTCATATCTTTGTCGCTGCTGCATATATATCTCTTCCTCCAAATCCCCATGGAGAAAGGTTGTTGTTATGAAACCGGCTCAAGAAAAAGATAGAAAAGATAGATCAACGCCTTAGAATTCAGCCTCTTCGAGGGGGCAACCTTCTTTACATTACATAAATGAACAATTCATTGATGATGCAAATGAAAAGACCTCCTTTCTATATATAGGAGTCTAAGGGGTCATAACATAATTAGAGCCGACAAAACAATAATAATGTAAGGGCACAATAATAAAAATAGTGGGCTTCTATGGGGTACAATAGTAACAATATGGCACTACATGGGTACATCAATATAATAAGTGGGTTGTACTAATAACAATAAGGGGTTACACTAGTAGTATAGGGGCCTAACAAAAGCCTTCAAAGCTTTGGTTTAAAATGAATTAGATCGTAAAATCAAATGCCTCAGGTTTGATCGAGGAGGGGAATTTACCTCAGATGAATTCTTCGACTTCTGTGAAGAACATGGAATAAGAAGAGAATTCTCTACTGCAAGGACTCCTTAGCAAAATGGAGTGGTAGAAAGGATGAACAGAATGGTTCAACAAATGGTTCGTGCTATGCTTGATGAGTCTGGAACTCCTGCAACCTTCTAGGGTGAAGCTGCATTTGCTGTCGTCAGTATTCTCAACAAAAAAAACGTCTGGGTAAACAACACTCAAACTCCTCATGAACTTTGGTATGGTAAGACTCCTACTATAAAATACTTCAAAGGTTTTGGAAGCAAATGTTACATCAAAAGGACTGATGAAAAACTTGGCAAGTTTGAACCTAGAGTAGATGAAGGCATTCTCCTTGGTTACTCTTCCCAAAGTAAAGGATATAAGTGTTATAATAAAAGACTTGGGAAAATTGTTGAAAGCATTGATGTTGTGATTGATGAAGCAGGCAAAAATCCAAAGCAGGTAAAAACTGAAGATTTTGAAGAAGATGAGGACTATCCTTCCACATCAAATAAGACTAATTCTAAAGAAGAAACCTATGAGGCACCAAAAGAATAGATAAGGGTAGAAGAAAAGACTCCATCCAGATATGTTCAGAAGAATCATCCAGAGACTCAAATTTTGGTGTAGAAAGAGGTAGGTGTGTAGACTAGAAGAACTATTACAGAAGCTTCAAGCTATCTAGCATTGCTTTCCTCCGTCGAAAAGCAAAATGTAAATGAAGCATGGAAAGATGAATGTTGGGTCAAGGCCATGAATGAAGAACTTGAGCAGATTGAAAAGAATAATACTTGGGAATTGGTACCTAGACCTAATGATAAAAATGTCATAGGAACCAAATGGATATTCAAAAACAAGCTAAATGAAAATGGAGAAGTTATTAGAAACAAGGCCAGACTTGTTTGTAAAGGGTATGCTCAACAAGAAGGTATAGACTTTAAAGAAACTTTTGCACCTATTGCTAGACTTGAAGCCATAAGGATGTTCCTTTCTCTTTCTAGCTTTTAGAAGTTCAAAGTATATTAAATGGATGTGAAATCTACCTTCCTAAATGGAGACTTAGAAGAAGAAGTATATATTGAGCAACCAAATGGATTCATCCTTGGAAATGATCCAAAACTGGTATGCAGACTCAGAAATGATCTCTATGCTCTAAAACAAGCTCCAAGGGCCTAGTATTATCGTCTTGACAAATACCTTCATCAACAAGGATTTTCAAAAGGTTCAGTTGATAGCAATCTATATATAAAAAATGACAATGATAAATTGCTAATACTTGTTGTGTATGTTGATGATATCATTTTTGGTAGCAATGAAGAAGCCATGAGTCAAAACTTTGCGTTGGTAATGCAAAAAGAATTTGAAATGTCTCTACTTGGGGAGCTCACATATTTTCTTGGCTTACAAGTTCAACAGAATGAAGATGGTATTTTTCTATCACAAACCAAGTACCTCAAGCAGATCCTGAAGAAATATGGCATGAAAGATTCGAAGCCAGTGTGTACCCCTATGGTAACAGGATGCAGCCTCAATGCAAATAATAAATCAGTAGCAGTACATCAACCGACCTATAGATCCATGATTGGTAGTCTACTTTATGTAATAGGTACCTGAGTAGATATCATGCATGCAGTGGGAATAGTTGGAAGATTCCAAGCAAATCCAAAGGAATCACATCTTCAGGCAGTCAAACAAATTTTCAAATATCTTCAAGGAACACAAAATTTTGGTCTCTGGTATCCTAGAGATACAGATCTAACACTTCATGCATATACAAATGCAGATTGGGCAGGAAGCGTGGATGACAGAAAAAGCACTAGTGGTGGTGCATTCTTTATGGGTTCCAGATTGGTGTCTTGGTTCAGCAAGAAACAAAGTTCAATTGCATTATCTATAGCTAAAGCAGAATATGTGGCTGCTGCATCTTGTTGCACACAACTCCTTTGGATAATGTAAACATTGCAAGACATTCAGATCACATGTACTCCACCCATTTCCGTTTTATGTGATAATACAAGTGCAATAAGTATTTCAAAGAATCCGGTCATGCATTCGAAGACTAAGCACATACCTATCAAATATCATTTTCTCTAGGAACAAGTGCTTGAGCCAAAGGTCAAACTGGAGTATGTTCCCTCCAAGGAATAGGTTGCTGATATATTCACTAAACCACTGCCTAGAGAAACATTTGAATATCTCAGACAGAAGCTGGGAGTAGTTGATGCATCATTTTGCTATTGAAATTTATCTGTTTTAGAGGAAAATGGTTGTATGCGAGTTTGATGAAGCATATCCATGTACATACGCTAATTTCTGTGGGTACAGTTGCGTATTTGTTGACTTGAAGAAAATTAGTGGTCCAGACTCAGGATGAACAGAGCCTGATATAGGTCTGTTAGAGACCATCCGACACAGGTTTAGGGGGAGCATATACTTCTAAATGCATTATTGGCATTATCTTAGAATATCTTGGTACATTTTCATAGTTGTTTTGATTCAAGTAGAACACGTGCAAAGGGAGATCATGGTTAACGGTGACTGACAAATGCTGCAGATGATAGTTGCTGATGACTATCATAATCTTGTTTTAGATATTTCGTCTCTACGTCATCTATATCTTTTATTATCAAGTCATGTAACGACCTATTTTGGTTTCCCCACTATGCCTGGGATGAATGATGTAATGGTCTTGTTTTGACATATATAAACTTTTGGTATATCCCCACTTGGTTGGGTGGATGAGACAATCTTGGTATATCCCCACTTGGTTGGGAGATGGATGTATGAATATTTGGTCTTGTTCTTCTTGTAAGAACATCTTGTTGCAGATCTGGCTTACAAACAGGGGAAGCATGGACAACACTCTTTAGTAGATCAGAGAATTCAGCATGTACTCAGGGGGAGATTAACCCTTTGCCCTTGATGACAAAGGGGGAGAGTGACATGGGGTTGCCATCAAGTCCAAAGGGGGAGATTTTTGGCGTTATGACACAGGTGTTGTCCTTGATGGCAACTCACTCAGATGAAAGATCTTAGTTCAGGCTCTCAGAATAAAGGAAAAAGAGGTATACGTAGGTTCCCCTTGACCAAGCCACATATACATGCAGGTTCGCAGACCAAAAGGAGCATATGCGTATACACACACTTTCACGCAAGGAAAAATGTGTACATGTTAGAAAACTTGGTATTTGGTCCGTGATATTTGGTCATTGGTATTTTGACCTACGGTATGGGTCCAAGGTATCTTGTCCGAAGTGTTGACCCTAGGTACTTGGTCCAAGGTATTGATTCTAAGTGGTTTTGGACCATGGTATTGAGTAAGGCCTAAGAATATAAAAGGAGGAGGAGGTCATTAGGCAAAGGCACTCAAGTATTGAATATCTTATGAAGAGCTAGATCTAGAATACTGGTTATTAGGTCATGGTGCATAGCAGGATCTGAATCAAGGAGGAACCTAAGCGCTTGATGAAGGATAAGTTCTATTGATGGGTCAAGATCTTAAAACTTGAAGAGAAATATCTTTGTGTGGTTTTGATCTTTTACTATTAGCGCATATCATAATTTGTAAATCTGATGATTTGGGTATAACTGATGTCTGATTAATTTCAAAGGTTAAATCATCCTTTACAGATCTATACGTAGGTTCAGTATATCAAAGGTGCATATACACGCTGGTTTGGAATTCCAAAATAGCGTATATGTAGGTTGGCCTTGGGAAGAGTCTGTATGCATGCAGGTGTGTCACATTGAAGAAGCGTACATCTCATAGAATATGCTTTGTTGTTGTAGTATTTTGGGTTCTGGCTTGGGTTCTGGTTACTGCTACAGTATTTTGGTTACAGCTTTCAAAGAAGAGATTAGTTGATTCAGTTTGGTTGGTACAAGGAGATTGGTTGATGCAGAAGTTTAATTGATGTTATTGATGGATCTAGTTTGAAAATTTATGAAACGAGGTCCTTGGAAGAAAAGAGAAGGTTGTAGCCTTCTATAGGTCGGTACCTACGTACTAGTAAATACATCAGCTAGTACAAGAGGTAAGGGGGTTGAAGCTCCCTTCCAGGAGAAACTGGAGAACGAGAGAAGGTTATAGCCTTCTGCAGGTAAAAGCCTGCGTAATGGTATAAGACTGCACCAGTACAGAAACATTGTAAAAAGAAGTTTCTTATTAAAAGAAGATAGAGACGAATTTCAGCAGGTGGTTTTCACCCACATTGGGTTTCCACCTTATATCTTGTGTTCTTGTGAGTGATTGTTTGCTCTGTTTTTACTGTACCTGGTTCCTGTTTATATGGTTATGATGCACAGATTAATGATCAACATCTGAAGAATTAACTAAATTAGAATTCTACGGTTTATACGCTAGTTTCCTTAACTTCAGTTGCATATATACGCAGGTTTCACTAACTGAAGTAGCGTATACAAATCTGATTGTGAAATGAAAAATAATTGACTCGCTAATACAGATTCACCCCCCCTCTTAGTATTATTTCCAATAGAAACCACCGGAGAGTGAAAATTTATGAGGTTGCAGAGCCCAACACCTATCACATGAAGAATATAGAGGTCTAGATCCTTGAGACCTTCCACATGCAACCCGACTGTTGGGGCTAAGCTTAGTTTTTGTGGCAGAGATCTTAGCGACCTACAGAGCAGTTGTGGGAAAAATTACTTCAAAACGCATTAACTAGAAAATGAAAATATTCATACAAACTTGATGGTTACCGCGTACTAGGGTTTTTGCTCCATTCCAGTGCAGAAATCTTCCTTTAAGGTAGTCAGGTTCAAAATGAAAACCATCTAACTAGTGGGATGGGGAAACCTGGGAGGAACCCTGCACATTTAGAGTAAAACCAATTTAGAATAGGAAACATTATGGATCCAGAGTTTGATTTAACCACCTCAAAACTCAATATAGGCAGTACCTGATGTAAAAATAAGAAAAACTGGAGGCCCATGACCCTGTTAGCTCTGGATGTGAAGAACGGAGGAACAATAAATTCGTTGCCACTGACTGTGAAGGATATCGAGCAACTGAGCCTTCTAACAAGAGGTGGAAGCCGAACTCCAAAGAGGTCTGCGTTACCAATTTGTAACCAGGGTGAGAGAAGGTAAAACCTCTGCAACAAAAAAAATAACCATGTCTATAGAGATTAAGAGTCATGTTTACCTACAATGAAGGCTTATCCATGATCAAAACCTCACAGAGTGAAAATTTTTGAGGTTGCAGAGCCCAACACCATTGAAGCCTAAAAAAAATGAGTTTCCAGAAGTGTGGAAGGGGTAGGGTTTCATTACCCTAACGAACCCTCGTCGAATCAATTAATAAAAAAAAATATATGAATTATTGGTATAGGAAGTGAATTTTGGATTTTTTGGACATGTGTATGATAATCCATAGTATTAGTCATTGCAATAAACCATATTTATAGATTAAGAATCTTCATGGTTAAGGATCTTCTTCCATGTCTTTGTAAATGTATATATGATTCTTATATGAGCAATCTAAGTAAGAAACAAAATGGCCTTTTCCCCTTAGAATCCAAAGATATTGTGATTTCTTGTTGTTTAGAACGAATTTTTGAATGCATAAATTGATTCAACATCCTAGAAAACCACAAATGCTTGAACTTTGCAAATAAAATAATTTAAGTTTACAATTCTTCAAGATATCCACCGGATTTGGTCAAAATTGACTAGAAAATTTGTGCAAGAGAAATGTCATTTTGTTTATTAGTTAGACTAAGCTTTTCTTTATATTATTTTTCTAATTATTCATATTAGTAACAATAATTTAAAATAAAATTACAATTTCGTTAGTTTTATGATTTTTTAATTTTAGGAATGTGAAATGTATCATGTAACAAGTGTTTTGATGCTTTCTAAAATGAAAATAGAAATTGCAATGTCTAGTCATTTTGGTGAACACTTCACCCATCTTCAAAACAATGAGGTTGAAAATTCTTCAAGCTTAAGATATACGAAGATGGTTGACGTGTTTACCCAAATCATTAGACATTTTAAAATATCTATTAACTGTTTTTAATTAAATAATTATGTTAATAATACAAATTTATGCCAATTATGTAATTAATGGTTATTTAATGTGATTGGGTGAGCACTTCACCCATGTTCAAGGACCTTAAACTTGAAATTTATTCAAGCTTATGGTCACTGAAAATGGGTGAGTTGTTCACCCGAATAGCTGGGCATTGCACTTTCTCAACACACAAATTAATATAAAAAATATTTAATCGTTTTTATAGATTTATAATTTTAAAATGAAATTGTAACTTTGATTATTTAATGCTATGAATCGAAGAGATTAATAAACTTAAAGGGATTATTAATATTATTATCAATATCACAATACAATAATTAATAAATATGAGGGATTGATATTAAAAACCAAAGAGATTAATGTTAAAAACCCAAGGGAATAATATTATGAATGATTTGGTCCACGAGGTCTTGGATTGCCAGTGATTGGGTGCTCTATTAAGGCATTCGTTGATGTGAAGTCACCGGTTCAATTCCTCGCCCCAACCAAGGTGATATATTGAACATGTTGGAAGATGTAGTCCTGCCAAGTTTACATTTTTTTTTATTGTAAACCCTTTGAATAATGTTGTACCCTAGGAATATGAACCCTTAGATTAAAAAACCCAAGGGAGTAATGAACCAAAGAGATTAATACTAAAAACCCAAGGGATCATAAACCCATTGATATTATAAACCCAAGGGATTAATGAACAAAAGAGATTAATACTAAAAACCCAAGGGATCATAAACTCATCGTTATCATAAACCCAAGGGAGTAATGAACCAAAGAGATTAATACTAAAAACCCAAGGGATCATAAAACCAGGGGAATAATATTGAACCCAAGGAATTAATATCATAAATCCAATGTATATAAACTTTAAGATAAATATTATAAACCCTGAAATAAACATAGATGACCATGTTTGATTTTCATATTGACACAATGTTTGAAAATCAACCATCATAAATTGTGATCGACCATGTTTATTTAAGGGTTTATAATATTTATCTTAGGGTTTATATACATTGCCTTTATAATATTAATCCCTGAGGTTTAATATTATACCCATGGGTTTATAATCTGTTAGGTTTTTAGTACTAATCCCATGGGTTTATTATTATCTTAGGCTTATAATATCGATCCCTTGGGTTTATTATTATCTTAGGTTTATAATATTGATCCCTTGGGTTTAATATAGATTTCTTGGGTTTATAATTATAGTCAACCATGTTTAACCATCATCTAATGTCACATTGTGACAAAGATTGTCTCAATATGAAAATTAACCATGATCAACCATAGTCAACCATTGTCATCCATGGTCAATCATGGTCAACCATGGTCCAATGTCACATTGTGACAAAGATTATCTTAATATGGAAATCAACCACGATCAACCATTGCCAACGATCGCTAGCCATGGTCAATCATGTCAACCATGGTCCAATGTCACATTGTGACAAAGATTGTCTCAATATGGAAATCAACCATGGTAAACCATTGTCAACCATCATAGCCATGGTCAATCATGGTCAACCATGGTCCAATGTCACATTGTGACAAATATTGTCTCAATATGGAAATCAACCATGGTAAGCTATGGTTCAATGTCACATTTTAACAAAGATTGTCCAAAAAGAAAATCAATCATGATCAACATGGTCCAACGTCACATTGTCACAACCATGGTCAACAATGATACAACATCACATTGTTACAAAGATTGTGTCAATATTAAAATGAACCATGGTCAACCAGGTTTCTCTTCAAGTTTATATACCTTGGGTTTATGACATTAATTCCTTGGGTTTAATATTATTTCCTCGGCTTTATAATTATTCAATGAAAATATTTTATAATTTTAATTATTACTATATTATTTTAGTTAGTTTTAATTATTTAATTAAAAATATATTTAATTAGAAATATATTTATTTTAAAAAAAATTTAATTGTGATTATATAAAATGAAATATATAATATATTTATTAAAAAACCCAAGGGATCGATGTTATAAACCCAAGGGAGTAATGAACCGAAGAGATTAATACTAAAAACCCAAGCGATCATAAACCCAAGGGAATAATATTAAACCTAAGGAATTAATATTATAAATCCAAGGTATATAAACCTTAAGATAAATATTATAAACCCTGAAATAAACATAGTTGACCATGGTTTACCATGGTTGATTTTTATATTGACACAATCTTTGAATCAATGTGACGTTAGACCATCGTTGACAATGGTTGTCACATTATGACACAGATTGTTTCAATATGGAAATCAACCATGGTTAACTACGGTTCAATGTCACATTTTAACAAAGATTGTCCAATATGAAAATCAATCACAACCAACCATGTATTGTGACAACCATGGTCAACAATGATCCACCATCACGTTGTTACAAAGATGGTGTCAATATGAAAATCAACCATGGTCTCCCTATACGGCGTCCTAATCCTCCAGAGGGCTACATTGGCAGATGTAGGGTGTGCATTTAGAGCCACGTGATTCCATAATAGAATACAACACTCCATGGATCACCACATCCATTTAGAGATTGTTTGTGGTTCACTTATTAGATGAGGAAGATGCACCTGATTCATCACACCCAACTAGCCCCAGATTTTCACCATACACTTGGACGATGATCCAGAACTTGCATGATGATGTGGCATCACCTAAACCACCATCCTAGCCCTTGCCGACGATCTACATGCATCTTTGATTTTTTTGGAGATTCACGAGGACACTTGTGTGCCCCCACATGTCATTTGGAGCACCACATGTTATTACAAGGGTCCAACCCCTTGTTGACTACTTTTGAGGGTATACTCTTCATTGTGGTACCCATGGACCCCATTAGGCTTCTTAGAGGGCCCTACGACATGCATAGATTATTATTTGACCTTTTGAGAGGCTTATTCTTTCATTTATGAGCTAGTTTGGTGGGCTTGTCACCAAAAGTTGAATTATTAGAACATTATTTTATTTTTGGGGCTTATGTAGGCCAAGGAGGCTAATTTTAACTCCTCATTAGTGTATAAATACAAGTGAGATGATTTAATTTTCTCATCACCATTTTGGATTGGATCTTTTCTCTCTCTTGAGAATTTCATACTTTTTCTAGAGGATGAATTAGAGGTTTATGGATGAATTTTGATGTGTGGATATTGGTCTATCTTATCTTGAAGCTTCTCTTTTGTCAATTGTGTATGGTTAGATATATTCTATTGCATGTAAGTACATGATTTTAATGTTATTCTTGTTTTACTTTTTCATATACATTAGACTTAGATTTTCACTATTTTTAGGGCTAATTGCTACATGCATTTATGATTTTAAATTGTGGAATTTTGTCTCCTTATTAACATGTCTCAATGTATAGGCCATGTAATGTGAATGAAATATGCTGGGGGTAATTATATACACGAATTGACCTTGATAAGCCATTTCCTTTGCACATCGAATTATAAAAGCTGTTAGATTGCTTCCCTTTGACCTAGAAGGCTAGCAAAGTAGCCTTGAGGCTTGCTTGACCAAGAACCAAAGGCTCTCACTCATATTCATCATAGAGTCCATTCTCCCAAGTCTAAGGCACTAATATACCAAAAGGTGGTAACCTAAAATCACATATTTTTCGCCTTTTCCCAGGTCTAGCCAAGTTGGGTCACCTTGGGCATCATTTTCCCAACAAAATATCCCTCCAAAAAGTTTGATCTCCTAGGGTCACTTGCGTTGGTGTCTTTTCAAGGAATCTTCCAATTTTGAAGCCATTCTAATGGTGGAGTTGGGAGAAAATACAAGCCCTAGCTCCGAGTTCAAACTTTTCCCTAACATCCCCAAGGTTGGTACCTTATAGGATCAATTCAACACCTTCAAGTGAGAATTATTTATTTGATCCTTCCCCCACCTTGTCTAGGGTAAAAACATCGTTGGTTTCCATAATTTTTCCTCCTACCTTAGACAGGGTCCATTTAGTCCTATTTGGTCCCTTTCCTTTGAAAAGAAAATTCTTCAAGAACCATGCGGGATACCAATTTGAGCAAGGATTTTAGGGATTGGGAAACTCCTTCACAAGTCATATCCCATAAGGCTAACCCTCAAATCCTCCCTTCCTTTCCCTAGAAGATATTGTATCTTTCTTAGAAAGTAAGCAAGCTCCATCCTTCAAGCTGTTCCGGGAAATGGATTATTTGGGTCACTCATATCGATTCAATGATTTATCCTTCATCGGAGACTGCATAACATACCGAGTATCCTCCCATCGGTGAAAGTCCATAAATAAAAGGGAGACTTACCCGAGGTGACAGTGGGATAAGAGTCTCCATTTGTTTCCCTTGCCCTAACATTTTCCCTTTGGGAATCCCCTTTAGGTCCCCTGCTAGTTTGAGCAGTAAAATTTTGGCACCATTGTCGGGGAGGAAGCAGGTCTACCTCCCTAGTGAATCACTGAGGAATTGATTTGTTGATGAAATTTATAAAATATTCCTTTGGCGACTCCATTAATTATCCAATCCCCTAGTTTACTTGAAGGTGACAACATTCCTCCTTTAACTAGGGCTGCTGCAAAAAGGGGAGCTCAAACTCCATCACCTGTTGGAACCACTCTTATCCTTGAATTTTAGAAGGTCAGTGATCCATCTTGAAATATGCCATCTAGTTCAAGCACAAAATCCAAAAAGGATCAACCCAATATGACTAAGAGTTAAAGACACATGGTTAGTGTCTTTGCCCCTTTGAAGTTGAGTAATGATCCTAAGCCATTACCTAAAAAAAGTAACCAATGGTTAACCAAATTCAAGGGGGATGCTACTTGGTCTGCCCATGGTTTTGTTGAAGAATTTTATTGGAAAATGGCCCCTGTAATGATATTTGATGAAGATAGGCTCATGATGTTTTTTTCCTTATCACTTGAGGTAAAAGCAAGAGATTGGTACCTTAGCCTTCCCCCTACATGCATAAAAGACTCTAAATGAATTTGAAGACGTGTTCATGAAAATGTTGCCATGCAATGCCCAAGGAACCTTCAACATTAAAAAATTATACAAAATAACTAAGGGAAGGGAAGATGTGATAGAGTTCATTCAAAAGTTTGATAGGGTAGTCAAAGATATACCTTATCATTTGAAGCCATCTGAATCCAACATCCTTGATAAATTCATAAAGGCAGTGGGTGGCCACGTCACATATGTGTTGAGGGATAAGAAACCTTCCACTTTGGCCGAGGCTAAAGAAATGGAAATGGAAATTGAAGAAAACATACGAATCTTGAAGGCTGATATCAATGATCACCCTAGAGATAAAGATGAAATCAAGAAGGAGAAATCCAAAGATCAACATGTTAAAAATAACAACAAGAAATCCTAATTTAATTTGTCCCTAAATTAAATTAGGAATTAAATCGAAATTCTATTCTCATAACAACTTGTAATAGTTAACTAAGTTAATTTGACTTAGTTGGCTCAATAAATTTGATTTGGAAGTCTATCTAGAGTCATGTAGAGTGATTCCTAAATTTTAGTGGTCTAGGTTGAGTTCTTTTGAGTTGTAGTTAATTAGTTGAGTCTAACCGAGTTATATTCAATTAAACTAGTTCAAACAATTGGAGGAAATAGTAGGAGGTTTAGTAGTGGGGACAAGCACCAGAGCAGCTTCACTACTCCACCAGTTAACTGAAGATTCACTCGTAATATTTCCTACATGTCAGTTCAGAGGAAGACCCTAGTGAGAATAGAGTTCAGGAATAATGTACTATCAGTTGTCTATTTTTCTGAGTTGTACATATGGTGCATGCAATCAGTTGAGGGCCTATGGATGGATTGCACAATTATGGAGAGAATTTCCCAATTAAATATGGGCTAATTATCTCAAGAATTGTGCAAGGAAGTAGGGGCTTAGTAAGCTGCATATTTGGCTAAGTGTTGGCTTGAACTGGTTTATGAAGCAGAGAGAAAGATTGTACTTGTGCAAGAATTGTTAGGGTTGAACAAGCATTGTATTTTAATCTTAGATATCTTGGTTAATGAAATATAGATAATCAGAGTTTTGAGCAGTTGGTTTACCCAGAAAAATATTGCGTTAAGTGCGTTTGAAATTCTTCCTTTTCTACTTATTGTTTTCATCGATCAATTTTGGTTTCTGCTGATGAATAGAGTAGATTCTTGTCTTATGTTTTAGCATATCATATAGGCTATTGAATCTACAAGTAAAAATCTACATGGTATCAAAGTTGAAGAAATCTTAGAAGAGGAGAATTCGAGTTTGTTGTGTAGGTGAAATCGAAT
This sequence comes from Pinus taeda, assembly GCA_000404065.3. NCBI lineage: Eukaryota > Viridiplantae > Streptophyta > Pinopsida > Pinales > Pinaceae > Pinus > Pinus taeda. The sequence goes on from APFE031391192.1 coordinate 66,930, forward strand.
TTGCAGGTTCATACTTCAGAGTCACAAATATATCATTCTACGGTTTGAGACTTGAGTATGCCTTGGAGGGAATCTCGAATTACATAGCTTGGAAGGATAGGATGGAGGTAGTGCTGGAAGACAATGGGCTCAAGGAATTCATAGATCATGATATTTAGAAGCCTTCAACATTTGATACTAAGGATCTGGCTAAATGGAGAAAGTGTGCGGAAAAAGTGAGAAGGATTATCCTAGAGGGAGTTCGAGATCACATTGTCTTGAATCTCCATGGTAAGGAAACTTTATTTGCAATGTGGAAGGAATTAACAAACATATTTCAAAATATCAGTGACCACAAGAAGTTGGCATTGAAGGACAAACTCAGAAAGATCAAGATGGAGAAGTTTGACTCTATTCCGAAGTACTTGACCAAGTTCACCCAATGTCGTGATGAGCTTCGAAGTGTCGGGATTACTGTTATTGAATACGATCAGGTGAGCCTAACACTTATAGGACTTCCCAAAAGCTGGCACAGTTACCAGAATTTAGTTAATGTGAGGGAGAAGCTACAAGAGGGAGTGATTATGGTTCGACTTGGTACAGGAAGAGATTTGGTGGAACACCAGAGATAGATCCTCATCAAAGCATGATGATGAGGAGAATTATGCCTTAGTGGGTAAGGAAAAGAAAGGGAAGGGGAGGTCATCCCATTCAATATTAGGTTCTTGTTAGGGTGACAAGAAGAGGACACATTGAAAGTCAAATGCTTTCATTGTCATGATCTGGGACACTTTTCCATGAAGTGTCCGCTTAAGAAGGCTAGTAAGAAGCCCTAAGGAGGTGTGATAGGTGAAGCTTTTGCTTCACAATTTAAAGTGGACTTTACCCTCATTGCTTGTATGGTATCATTGATGATGAGTAGTGTATGGTACCTAGACAGTGGAGCTTCTTTCCACATTATTGGTAACAAAGAGCTCTTCAGTAACTTTGAGGAGAAGGATCTCCGAATACATATTAGGATGGGTGATGATGGGAGTTATAACACAACTAGGATCAATAATGTTACCTTTTAGAGGGAGTCTAGTTCTTCCCTCACTTTGCGAGATGTTATGTATGTTCCGGGTTTGAAGAAGAACTAGGTTTTTGTTGCCATGTTGGAGGTTAGAGGCTATGATGTGATATTTAGTAAAGGAAAGGTGTTCCTTTGTCGCATAGCCATAGGATAGGTGAAGAGGATAGGGGTTTGAGTGAAGAACCTCTACAAGTTGGAGGTAGAAGATTGCGCTGCCTTGAGCACTAAAGTAGAGAAGGTGTAGAGCCAAGACATCGGTGAGTTGTGGCACAGGAGGTTGGGTCACTTTCACCATGGCGCTTTGAAGATCATGCAACAAATTTATACTGGTCCTCCCAAGGGTACACCTGAGTAGGTAGACACATGCAAAGGGTGTACATTAGGGAAGTACACCAAAGCTTCCTTTCATGACAAAGACAGTTGAGCATAGGCAATCCTCGATTGAGTTCACTCAGATATGTGTGGACTGTTCTCGATAGAATCAACGACCAAGCACGGGTATTATGTGATATTTATTGATGATTTTTATTGTAAGTGTTGGATCTTCTTCATGTAGAAGAAAGATCATAATTTTGCTAAGTTTTGTGAGTTTAAAGCACTTATCAAGAAAGATACTAGTAGGAAATTTAAAGCTCTCAGGAGTGATAACAGTGGATAGTATGTGTTGAATGAGTTCAAAAAATTATGTGTATCAGAAGGAATTCGATGAGATTTGATAGCACCTCATAACCCACAACAAAATGGGGTGGATGAAAGGAATAATTAGAGTATTGTGGGAGTGGCATGGGCGATATTGCATGATCAAGGCCTACCATTACATTTTTGGGTTGAAGCATGCAACACAACTATTTATTTGCAGAACATAAGTCCTTATCGAATTCTTGGGATGAGTACACCGAAAGAGGTTTTTTTAGGGAAGAAACTAGAAGTGGCACACTTAATGATCTTTGGTTCATCAGTATACTGCCATGTTACCAAATATGCACGAAAAAATCTAGAGCCTACAGCAGAGTTGGGCATATCAGTGGGATACACTGATACACCTCACAACTGTCCAGTGTACTTGCCAACGAGCGAGATGAAAGTGGTTTGCAGAGATGTAAAATTTAATGAAGAGAAGGCCATGAGATGTTCCCTTGAGAGGGAGCTTCAACTACATGCGGTTGAGGAGCTTTTAGCTCATAAATAGGAACCTCAAGATGATATGGAGCAGTCACATGCATAGGAGAAGGGAGTGGAGACACCCACTCATGCAGAGTCTTCGAGAGATGGGAGAAAGTGCACCAGAGAGGTTGAAATGTTATTGCATGATTCTAGAGATAACGTGGGAGAACCCACATCAAAAAGTAGGTAGAGGAGGTCACCGAAGAGGTACATTGGCTACATGCCTTTGATGAGTGGATGTGTAGAGATTGAGCCATCCTCTTTTGAGGAAGCAATGCAACAACTAGTTTGGGTTGATGCCATGGTTGAGGAGTATGACTCCATTTTCAGGAATAGTGTTTGGGATGTGGTCCCAATACCAGAAGATAAGTCATTGGTGAGTTCCATATGACTTTATAAGGTAAAGCAAAAAATATATTATAGTGTGGAGAAACACAAGGCTAGTTTTGTGGCCAAAGGGTTTTCTCAGGTGGAGGGGATTGAGTATAATGAGACTTTTTCTCATGTTACAAGGTACTCATAAACCAAGTCCATTCTAGCATTGTTAGCACATATGGGATGGAAGATACATCAGATGGATGTAAATATAGCATTCCTCAATGACATGATTGATGAAGAGGTGTATATTGAGTAGATTGAAGGATTTGATACCTTCAACAGAGGGTCGCATGTGTGTCAACTAAAGCAAGCGATGTATGGATTGAAACAAGCACCCTATGCTTGGTACACCGAGATTGATAACTATTTCACGGGTTGGGCTTCACCAAAAGTGAAGTAGATGTGAACCTTTACCATATTGTGGTTGAAGGTAAATTGTTCATTATTGGTTTATATGTTGACGATTTGATTTTGATAGGTGATGATTAGCTAATCAAGTCTTACAAAGAGGATATTGCAAGTGATTTTGAAATGAAGGACTTAGGGCTCATGCACTAATTTCTATGGATGGAAGTATAGAAAGGAGATGAGGAACTGTTTGTCTCTTAGGGAAAGTTTGCCAACGAGATAGTCAATAAGTTCCACATGGAGATAAGTAAACCCAGGTAGACTCCTCTAGCTAGTATCTGGAAGAAGGAGGATGCTACTTCCGATTAAGTAGTGGAGGCTATTATTTACAAGAAGCTTATGGGTTCACTCATGTATTTGGTGAACACACATCTAAACATGTGTTATAAAGTTAACCAACATAGTCAAGAAATGGTTAAGCCAACCAAGCTGTATTGGGAGGCAACCAAATATGTGTTGCGATACCTCAGAGGCACTACTCAATATGGTCTTAGGTAGAGATGGATAAAGGGAGTGAAGCTTCAAGGCTTCACCAATGTAGATTGGGTAGGGAGTCCATCTGACAAGAAGAGCACATTAGGTGGGATCTTTAGTATTGGGTCAACAATTGTTTCTTGGTACAACAAGAAGCAGAGATCAGTTGCGCTCATTTTAAAAAAATAGAGTACATGGATGCTAGTTAAGTAACTTGTGAGGCTATTTGGATGAGGAATATTCTTGTTGGTTTGTTTGGTTAGCATATGGATCCAACAGTGATTTACCATGACAATCATATTTGTATCAAACTCTTTGAGAATCTAGTTTTTCATGATCAGTGAAAGCATATTGATATTTGATATCAGCATCTTTGAGAATGTGTGTAGAGGAGAATCATGTTGTTGGAGTACATTCCTACAGAGGAGAAGGATGCAAATATTTTGACAAAGGCCTTGCAAGATGCAAATTTGAGTTTCACAGAGGCAAGATCGGGGTAGCAGATAAACCCTTTCTTGTTGAGAGGGAGTGTTAAAAATAACAACAAGAAATTCTAGTTTAATTTGTCCTTGAATTAAATTAGGAATTAAATCGAAATTCTATTCTCATAGCAACTTGTAATAGTTAACTAAGTTAATTTGACTTAATTGGCTCAATAAATTCAAGTTGGAAGTCTATCTAGAGTCATGTAGAGTGATTACTAAATTTTAGGGGTCCATGTTGAGTTCTTTTGAGTTGTAATTAATTAACTAAGTCTAACTGAGTTATAGTCAGTTAAACTAGTTCAAACAGTTGGAGGAACTAGTAGGAGATCTAGTAGTGTGGACAAGTACTAGAGCAAATTCACTACTCCACCAATTAACTGAAGATTCACTCATAAATAACTCTTTCATTTCAGTTCAAAGGAAGACCCTGTTGAGATTAGAGTTCAGGACAATGTACTATTAGTTGTATAATTTCCTGAGTTGTACAAATGGTGCATGAAGTCAGTTGAGGGCCTATGGATGGATTGCGTAGCTATGGAGAGAGAATTTCTCAATTAAATATGGGATAATTTTCTCAGGAATTGTGCAAGGAATTAGGGGCTTGGCATGCTGCAGATTTGGCTAAGTGTTGGCTTGATCTGGTTTCTGAAGCAAAGAGATAGATTGTACTTGTGTAGGAATTGTTCGGGTTGAACAAGCATTGTATTTTATTCTCAGATCTTTTGGTTAATGTAATATAGATAGTAGGGGTTTTGAGCAGTTGCTTTCCCCAGAAAAATATTGTGTTATGTGCGATTGAGATTCTTCCTTTTCTACATATTGTTTTCATCGGTCAATTTTGGTTTCCACTGATGAGTAGAGTAGATTCTTGTCTTATGTTTTAGCATATCACCTAAGCTGTTGAATCTATAAGTAAAAATATACACAACATGAGGAAACTCTCCTTTCCGTTCTCAAAAGGATGGAAAAGTTCACTGAAGAAGCCAATGCATGTGATAGGGTTATCATGAACAAAATCACTGCCTTGGAAAGGGCCCAAAAATTGAGTTATATCCCTAAAGGAAAGCATTTTCCCAAAAATAAAAGTGAAGAAGATAGGCCAAGCTCATATCAAATCCCAAACACTTTGGCTCCAACTAATGTCGTTGAGTCAGACTCTTCATTTGAGGATGAGGAAAGTGAGGGGGATGAAAGTGAAGGTGAAAAAAATGATGAGCAAGCCAATCTTGTGGAATCTGACATATTCAACATTTTGTTGGGGGGATCATACACACATCTTCCCATTAGTGAGGTCACCCTTAAGGAGGAAAAGGAATAATACATTCTAAACTGTAATAGCCAGGGGAGATTCAAAGTAGTCCATTATCCCCAACAGGAAAAAGGCAAAGAACCCTCACCTCTTAAGGATGCACCTAAGGAAGATCCATCACATAAGAAATCCCCTCCTAATGATTCCATCCCCAAAATTCCTCCCAAGAAGGATCCCCCAAAATCCAATCCAAAAAAGGAACCTCTTAAGAAAGAATACATCAAGAAGAAGGAAAAGGGGAAGGAAGTTAAACTCGACATTGACATTGGGGCTGCCATAGGAAATATGACTATACATGTTCCCCTAAAGGAGATTGCTAAGCTTCCTGAGCAAAACAAAAAAAAAAAAACGGAATTCCCTAGGGATTCAAGAAGAGGAACTACTTGAAGAATTGCAAAAAATTCATATTCCTGACGTAACCCTGGGCATAAATCTTTATTTCTTACTTTGACTATCAATGACCTCTTCTTACACAATTGTATGTTAGAGTCGGGCGCTTCCACTAATATCATGTCTTTGAATGTTATGAAGCAATTGGGTCTCAACATCACTCAAACATATTAAAGGGTGTGTGGTTTTAATTCCAAACATGTTGAAGTGGAAGGTATCATCAAATACCTTAAAGGATTTTTTAGCTAGGAATCCTGATATATCCCTCCTCATGGATGTTATTTTTATTGATATTCTTGACGGGTCGGATATGTTGTTATCTTGGAAGTGGGGAGCTACCACTGGGGAGCATGTTCAAATGGAAATATCATATGCAACCATCCCACAATCTGATGGAACCCGTCTTATCCTTTATAGGGAACCCACTTACTTACCCCATGTGATCAAGCCTATACCATACTATGAGACATGCGAGATCAAGAAACCTTCCAATATTATCCCTACCCAAGAAATACGAATCCTAAAACATCCAATCCCTAGAACGAGCCAAAGGTGGAAGCCTAAGAAGAATATAAGGTCAGGGATTTAGTCTTGGTTGATAAAGATCTCATACCTATTAGAATTTATGGAAGGGTTAAATATGACTATTACTACATTGTTAAACTTAACGACAAACTTTGGCCTAAACTGATCAAATTGAGTCGTATCACCTCCTTCCTTGAGACCTGACATTATATCATATGCATGGTAGAGTAGGATGCATTGCATGCTAATTTTTGCATTAGAAATAACCTCATATGATATTTCTCATGATAGATAGATGCATATTTTCATATTTGATTTTTTGTTGATTTTATGGCCTAACATATAACATATGTGATCATGGGACATCGTGAAAGCATGTTGCCCTGTGTTTTTCCATATACTATATGCTCAAGTAACAGGTCTACGGTGACCAAGAGATTGCTAGAGTTCTCATGAACTCCCGTTCGAGTAGCTTTGCCCACTTATTCGAGAGATCACGTCCCAGTTGGAGCCAGATGTTACCCACCATTTTGTGGGTGATAGGAGAAATTTTTTCTCCAATATGGTCCTTAGTCGATAATCGGTAGCCCCTTTGTAGCCACCAAATAACTCATTGTGCCATTTCTCTACCACCTGAGCCATCCATGTGGTCCCTCACCCATCTGCCATGATCGTATGTTTAAAGGTGGGCCTCCCAAACCTAAAGGTATGCATTGTCATTTGGTAATTGAGTATTGTAGTTTTCTTATCATGGACACTTCTAGGCATCAATTAATCAGGGGATTCGAAAAAAATAATGCGTTGGGTTTGTGCCCTTGTCCCTTTTGGATATTAACCTTGCATTCTAGTCCTGTGGGATCTCTTTTACTGACCATTTGGCTCTAGGGATGGTATTTCATTGGAAACCTTGATTTTGGTTGTATGGTACCGCTCCCTTATCTTCCTATATTACCCTCTTTCCACTCATCATTACCCCATTCATCATTTCTCCCACGCAGGTCCACATTCCTCCATTGGGTCCACATAGTGTTAGCTTGCCCCTTCCCCTTGCCCGCACCTTGGGTTAGGCTTGGAATGATGCCCTAGAGGTTGATGTAGCTAAAAAGAAATATAAAAACATATTTGGCTACATTCAATAGGAAAAAGTACCAATAAATGAAAAATATGGCCGAGACAAACACATTTACCACGTGGGAAAAATCCAATACATGAGCTCTACCCCATCATCATGGCCATCATCCTAGTTCCTCTACGATCTATGAGCCTCCTTCATCATCTAGGAACCCATGATTATCCCAACCCCTGGTGGGCAATGAACCACCCTACCTAAAAAGGGGGTATTCACTGCTATATCTTATACATCATGTTCTTACCCTTTGAGCCCCGAGAAGTTAATCAAAGAAAATCATAAAAAGGAAAAAGACATATAAATAAGGGTGGAAAAATCAGGGCGAGGGCACCTAATGCACCATGATTTCTCTTTCCTACACATTATAAGCCGAAGCTAGACTTCCCTCTTATTAGATACCTTGTACCCCAACATGTGACCCAAGGATGCCCCTTGTCATCCCCTACTTCATTCACCTATTTTTCACATGCCACCACTTTTTGAAGGATGTACCTTGAATATATTATCCCCTTTAGAAGTAGAAACCACCTAATAGGATTTTTGGTTAACCCCATTTGGAGTTTAGGAGACACTAGAACATCCCGAAGCCCATTATGGAAGGGGATGCCATTATGAAGTCCCCACCTATGGTCCATGATTGGTAAGCTCATTTACTTGATTTATCTAATGACTTGTTGTACTGGAAGGCTAGGATACGCATTGGATCTTATGCAGGATTGCAGATGGTCCCCATCTTGGGTTTGGTCTCCCTATACAGGGTCCTAATCCTACAGAGGGATACATTGGAACATGTAGGGTGTGCATTGAGAGTGATGGTCCACCACAACAACAGAAAGCACTCCATGGATCCCCACAACCATTTAGAGATTGTTTGTGGTTCACTTATTGGATGAGGAAGATGCACCTGATCCATCATGCCCAACTAGGCCCAAATTTTCACCATACACTTAACAAATGATCTAGGACTTCCACAATGATGTGGCATCACCTACACCATCATCCTAGCCCTTGCAGTCGATATATAAGCATCTTCAATTTGTTTGGAGACCCATGAGGACACTTGTGTGTCCCCACATGTCATTTGGAGCACCACAGGTTATTACAAGGGGACAACCCATTGTCCACTGCTTTTGATGGTCATACTCTTCATTGTAGCACCCATGGACCACATTAGGCCTCTCAGAGGGCCCTATACCATGCATAGATTGTTGTTTGACCTCTTGAGAGGCTTATTCTTTCATTTATGATTGAGTTTGGTGGGCTTGTCACCAAAAGTTGAATTATTAGGACATTATTTTATTCTTGGGGCTTATGTAGGCCAAGGAGGCTAATTCGAACTCCTCATTAGTGTATAAATACAAGTGAGATGAGTTCATTTTCTCATCATCACTTTGGATTGGATCTTTTCGCTTTCTTGAAAATTTCACACTTTTTCTAGAGGATGAATTGGAGCTTTACGGATGAATTTTGATGTGTGGATATTGGTCTATCTTATCTTAGAGATTCTCTTTTGTCAATTATGGATGGTTGGATATATTATGTTACATGTAAGTACATGTAATTAAATGATTTTAATGTTATTCTTGTTTTACTTTTTCATATACATTGGACTAGGATTTTCGTTATTTTTAGGGCTAATTGCTGCATGCATTTACTACTTTAAATTGTGGAATTTAGGCTCTATTATATAATCTCTCAATGGATGGGCCATGTATTGTGAAATCTCCTAGGGGTAATTCTATCAATGAATTGACCTTGATAAGCCATTTCCTTTGCACATTGAAGTATAAAAGCTGTAGGATTGCTTCTCTTTGACCTAAAAGGCTAGCGAAGTAGTCTTGAGGCCTCCTTGACCAAGAACCAAAGACCCTCACTCATATTCATCATAGAATATATTATACCAAGGCTAAGGCATTGATATACTAAGAGGTGGTCACCTAAATTCACATATTTTTCACCTTTTCCTATGTTTAGCCAAGTTGGGTCACCTAGGGAATCATTTTCCTGACAAACTATCCCTCAAAAAGTTTGATATCCTAGGGTCTCCTACGTTGGTGTATCCTCAAGGCCTCCTCCAATTTTAACACTATTTTGACAGTGGAGTTGGGAGAAAATCCAAGACCTAGCTCCAAGATCAAACTTTACCCTAACTTCCCTAAGGCTAGTACCTTATAGGATCAATTCAACACCTTCAAGTAATAATTCTTTTTTTGATCCTTCCCCCACCTTGTCTAGGGTAAGAACATCATCGGTTTCCATACTTTTTCCTCCTACTCTAGACTGGGTCCACTTGGTCCAGTGTGGTCTTGTTCCTTTGAAAAGACAATTCTTCAAGAACCATCTAGGATACCATTTTCAGCAAGGATTTTAGGTATTGGAAAAATCCTTCACAAGTCATATCCCATAAACCTAACCATCAAATCCTCCCTTGCTTTCCCTAGAAGATATTGTATCTTTCTTAAAAAGCAAGCAAGCTCCATCCTTCAAGCTCTTCTGAGAAAGGGATTATTTGGGTCACTCATATCCATTCATTGATTTAAACTCCACGAGTGACTCCATAACATACTGAGTCTCCTCTCATTGGTGAAAGTCTATAAATAGAAGGGAGCTTGAGCTGAGGTGATAGTGCACTAAGTATCCATTTGTTGCCCTTGGCTTAACATTTTCCCTTTAGGAATCCCCTTTAGGTCCTCTGCTAGTTTGAGCAATAACAAGATGCATGATGGTATTAATTACTACATTGAAGAATGATAGTGTTAATGACTGCTTTGAAGAATAATTGTACTCATGGAATTTGAGTCTTTGTGTGGATAAAAGACAGTGTGCAATTCCATTGCATTTAATTATAAATAAATTGTGGACAATCGTGAGCACTCACACAATAAATAGTGATAGTGTGGATTAATATTAACTTCTATTATTTTATTCATACTTTTATGATAATGTTTAATGGTGCATTGAAAGAAAAATTCTTAGAGTTACAATGCATTTCTTATAAGAAAATAATGAATGTATACATTTCTTGGTCAATAATGAAAACAATGTGATAATTAAAGAGTGTAGAAAGACATGGGTTGTCCTTGAAGTGGATAATGACATGTTTAAAAATACATTAAAAGAACCCCCTTGAATGTTGAGAATAAAACAATGAGTCAAGTGGTAAAACTTGATTGTAATGGCTAATGGTTGATTGTCTCTTCTAGTGGAACTACTTTGAATTTTGATTGAGTTTTGATAGTTTGGTAGCTTTAATTATTTAACATATTCCATTACCTCCTATGAATTAGAATTGCATGACATTATTGTTGGTAATTTCAATACTAATAAAATGGTATGTGATATGTCAATAAACTATTAAACTTATCTTCGAAGGTATATTTCAATATGCATCATTTAGTTTTCAATTGAATATTGTTGTTAAAGATTGTAAACAATGTGATAGTGGTAGTTCATTTTCATGTTATTGGTATAATGGTGACAATATGCTGTTGAATTTGGGTCCAATTGGATTGTTATCATATTTTTTATTGATACTCAAGTATTAATGGTGAATTAGTGTTGTTGTATGAGTAAAGATTTGTATAGGCTTTTATGCATATTAAGATAATATGCAAGAAACTATGATAACTATGGAAGTGGATATTTGTTTAACAATACATACATATGATTGTAAGTTCTTGAATGTTACAAATAAATTAGATCATAGTAATAGTAGTGTCTTTAAACATGTCTGATTTAATAGAAACACATTGTTATGTCAATACTATGAATCAAAAGGAAAAGGGTTTCCCTTTCATATGAACATGCATAAATGGTAACCAATGTGATAAGGGATGAAAATATTATGTGATAGTTTAATGCATGTTCTACATACTTAATGATAAAACTAGTAGTATCTAGATGATGTTAATTACATTGTTTTATCAAACTTCATGCATAACAATGTAGTTCTACAAGTTGATGATTCAATGATGGTGTTCGCTAGTATAAGACACGCATCTAACAAATATGGTATGTTCATCCTTTAGAAATTCATCCAATACATGTGAATATTGTTGGGGACACTACATATTAAACCTAATCAGTTAAGTCCATTATGTTGTGGAAATGTGGTGTCTTCATTGTCATTGCTAAACAAAATAATGGATTGCATTTTGTGTTGGCAAAACTGATTTATTTAACCAAAAAACGTTTGTGTGATTGAGTTCAATCGTTAAACACATATGCGTAAAATGAAATGACATTTTGCATGAATTAGAACTATAGTGAATGTAAGTGATTGGATTATAATGGCTATATCTTTTAAACGGTCCCATTCCCTTAACTGTTGTTTTGGGAAACATCTTCATGGAAAACTTTGTCTTAAATTTTCTTGGATGTAATGTCTAGAATATGTGTCATTATTTTCTATGCTTACTCTTAATGCATGGAAATCTAAGTGGAATATTGATATGACTAGTGCCAAACATTGATGCATATGAAAATTGAAATGCATCTTAAGTGTATTTAACATGATGTTTTGTAAGTAACATGATTTTTGAAGAGAATGGTTTTATGAAGTACAATTGTAACTAATGTTGCTAGTATGGTTAAGTAGTGGTAGCTTAATGACAACATGGTGAAGTCACTAAGATTCTAGCAACATGGAATATAAAAACCAGTGAAAGGTAAAACTTTGCAATGTGATATTCAACTGCAAATTTGAAGGTATAATGTTTACCATTATGACATGTAAAATTTGTGCATTTATAAATTTCATGTTGATTATTATGTGGAAATTTGAGATGAACACCATTCGTGTGACATGAGATGTCAGTCTTGATTCTTGTGAATTGTTGGATTACAGGGGACACCCTGATTGAAGGCCAAAATTGTAAGGATGCTTGGGTAGTAGGGCCTGAATTTTTTTCAAGGAACCATGATCTGGTAGGAATCATAAGTGATAATTGAAAATTCTTCAAGGAATAATACAATGATAGTGGAAATTAAATTATTATCTTGATTTTTATTTTTAAAATGCAAATTGACAAATGATGTCAAGGCAAGTGGTAAATTTGTTTAAAATGCCTTGTATGCTTTTCTAAGATGACATGTGAAAAGCTAAAAAGTGAAAAATAAATTTTAGATCTTTAATGATTCTAAAATCTAAATTATGGGATTATAGGATTCATATGAGGATTTAATATTTTTTTCTTACAAAGTCTCGATCAAGCTTGATAGCTCAATTGAGCTCCTTAGCTCGATCGAGTTATCGAGCCATATAGATCGATCAAACCCTTGGTTAAACACGTGAATGGCTCGATCGAGGGTTAAACCCTCGATCAAGTTATTAGAATTTAAAATTTAAGCACTCGATCGAGCATTTTAAGTGCTTGTTCAAGCTTCTAAGGTCCTAAAAACCACAATTTAAGCACCCCTTCTACAAAATTTTCTGCAACTCCAAAATTCTTCCTTAAGTGGCAGAGATGATCATGTTGGATTTATGAAGGAATCCTCTATCCAATGACATATGAGTTTTACATTTTTGAATTCATATGCTATTTTTCATCTAATTTATTTTAAACATAATGATTGATTTTTTTTCGGGAATTTTTAAAGAGGTTGAATAAAAGACTAATAACATAAAATATACAGAATGAAAAAAATTCAAAAAATACCACTATCTTCATTTATGATTCTTCTTCAAAATAGAACTCTTGGTTTTTCAATTTAGTTAAATAATTGAAACAAACCTTACACAAACGTTGTGTCTGCAAAATGAAATTGAAATATTACTTCACTAGCTTTGAAAGACAATAACAAATATAATTTTGCATAAAATTATAATTTTTTAATATGAGAAACTTAGTTCTCTATGTGTAGATCACACTCATATATATGTATATATATTTTACAAATTACACATTTTATACTAAGTCATGCTATGTGAACACACTCATACCTCTTAAGGAGTGTGAAATTTGCAAGGAAAAACATTTCATTTAATGGAAAATTGACATATTATACAACACTAAATTTATTTGCAAAAAATATCATTAGGACAACAACATAGTTTTCCATAAATTATCATTGTACTCCGAATCAAAATTCACAATTCTTATATGAATTATGAGGGCTTCAATTCAATAAAAAAGTAAAATTTTGAAATTTCATCGCCACATTATGCTGAAAAGTGTAACCCATATTCATGCATTCACCCACATGTTCTACCAAGAAATAAACATGCAAAGATTTCCATTTAGATTTGTGCTATATTTTTAAACTCACCAATTATGGCCTTTTAGTGAGTTTGTGTTATTACTTTTTGTTTATCATGTAGGAATAAAGTTTCATTATAGATTTATCTTCCAATCAATCTTATTTTGCATTCTGTGCAATTTTAAGAAACCATAGCAGTTGACAATTATTAGAGTTGTGAAGTATAAAAGAAAATGTAGTAGCCCTTACAATAGTTATAACCTAGGAAAGAGTAAGCATACCTATAAATGGTGATGAAGCAAAAAATATTGAAGTTGTGGGTATAGTTAAGGTCAAGGAATTGGAAAAGTATTTGGATGTTAGAGAAGCAAAGCATAACAAAGAAAAATAATTTGATGTAAAGATTAATAATTTTGAGGCAAATACTTGTAGATCTTATGTTCATGTGAAGTCTCTATATGACTTATGGCTCACACCATGGAAATTGGCATCATTATTTAAACTTTATTAAGAAAGTGAATGATTTTGATTGGATTAGCTCCAACTTCCAATGTAAATTTATTTATCATGTAATTGGAATTTCTTGCTTGAAGATGAAATATAGTCTTCCGTCACTTTAATATAAATATTATTATATTTCATAAATGAAAAAATTGCATGAAAACCATCTTATTACATGTACAAACTACCCAAAGTTTGGATCCTTTAGTTGTCTTCCACAATACATATGATCTTTTTGGCCCAAATACTATTATCATTCTTTCATCAACAACAACTGCTCTTTCAACCATTCTCTGACTTATATAATCTCTTCTCCTTCATCTTCACTTTCATCTTCATCTTCACTTTCATCATAACTTACAATGTAACCACTTCCATAGTATCCAATCTTCTCATAATTTCCCTTATCATATACTTAATGTCATCAATAATATCTACATCTAGTCTTTGCAGTCTTTATATGCCTCTTCCTACTTGAAGTCCTTTTTCTCCCATTCTTAATCCGCGGCAAAATTTCTTATACTTTTGGAGTTATTATGGACATAATTGTTTTTTCTCTTATTCAATAACATCATATGATGAATTTTTTGAAGAGTCATTTCATAATCGATGAAATAGTGTTAAAAAATATATAATAGAAGTGAAAGAGCATAGAATAATTTTATCCATAATAAAAATGGTAAATAAAAGATCAATATCTCTTGATATTTCCATAGACGGTGTTCAATATCAACACATATAAGAACTTTTTGATGAATTAACATCAAAACTAACATTCGTATATGCAAGCGTGTATAGTAGGAATCTTGACAAACACAACCCTTGATTTTATAATCCATTAAAATATTCACCAATATATTACAAGATTATATAATTCAATGAAAGGTTCTCCAAAAAATTACATATTCATATTATAGTATTGATAAAATAGGCTTTAGATTTTCCTACATACAATGGGATTTGCCCAATTCCATATCCATATTATAGTATTGATAAAATAGACTTTAAATTTTCCTACATACAATGGGATTTGCCCATTTATTATACCTATAAATTTAAGGGATTCTTAAAATTTTCTCTGCTAGTTGGAAGGGGTTATATAATAAAAGAATAACCATGCTAGTAATTGGTGATGTCAGGGACATCAGATGAGTAATGGTATGGTGTGAAATTTTCTTAAATATTTGTATTAGTTTATATGCACTACCATGATCTTGGGTAAATGTGGGGGTTTTAGGTGATACTACTTACATCGAATGAGTAATGGTATGGTGTGAAATTTTCTTAAGTATTTGCATTAGTTTATATGCATGCCATGATCTTGGGTAAATGTGGGGGTTTTAGGTGATACTACTTTGATTGAGCCAAGAGGTTCATTCTACAACCCAATATGAGGAGGATGTGTAAATTTTTCCATTCATCCCTTTAAAATAAAATCAAAATTAAAAATTATGTTCTAAATAGAAAAATAATGCCGGCTATAAAAGAATGAATAGAAGTAAAAAATGTATGAGTAAGATGTTTAATGTAAATTACGTATATATTATTTATCATTTAAAAAAAATTATGTGTATATAATGAAAAAGTTAAGGTTTAGATATATCTCAAAATAAATATTTTTTTTTGCTTTTAGGTTTATATAAAAATTTGATAAAATTAAATTAAAATAAATATTGATTGTTAAGTGGATTATGTTTTTTAGGCATGTGGTATTGATAAGTCATGGTATTTGACCATAATATGTTAAGACAGCCTATTTATTAATTATAATATCCATAAGTAATATGGGATGAATATTCATAGTTAAAAATATTGTTACATTTGTAAGTTTATTATAAGTAATTAAGAGGTTTTTATATGCTTATTAAATTAATTTTTAAAATTATGAATTTAGGACTCATTATTCTAATTTATATGGTAAAATAGATCTTAGTGTATAATTACTATTTATTTGTTATATATTAATGTGATATGTATATTATGATTTTTTATCTAAAAACACTGTTAGCAATTTTATAACTAAGAACAAAATTAAAATATACAAACTTGAATTTTTAATTATTGTGTCGAGAGGTGTCTCAGACTCAATATGGTAGAGGAATGTTGTAATGTCCTAATTCTTGTTTAACATTTTGACTTAAATATTAAAATTTATATGCTTATTAATTAATTTAAATATGATTAGAATCATTACTTAATTTTTATATGGTAAAATATAGATCTTAGTTTAATAATTACTATTTATATGTATATATTTTTAAAGTGATATGTATATTAATGTTTTTTTTTTTTTTTTTTTTTTTTTTTTTTTTTTTTTTAAAATGTAAAAGATTGTTACGATTTTATAAATAAGAAAAAATTACAAATATAACAAATTGAATTATTAACATTTTGACTTAATAATTAAATTTTATATGCTTATTAATTAGATTTAAATATGATTATAGACTCATTACTTTAATTTATATGGTAAAATAGATCTTAGTTTATAGTTACTATTTATATGTTATATATTTTAATGTGATATGTATATTATGATTTTTTTTAATGTAAAAAAATGTTAGCGATTTTATAAATAAGAACAAAATTACAATATAACAAATTGAATTTTATTATTGTGTCGAGAGGTGCTCTCCAGCTCAATATGGTAGAGGTATTAATTTTTTATATGCTTATTAATTAGATTTAAATATGATTATAGACTCATTACTTTAATTTATATGGTAAAATAGATCTTAGTTTATAGTTACTATTTATATGTTATATATTTTAATGTGATATGTATATTATGATTTTTTTTAATGTAAAAAAATGTTAGCGATTTTATAAATAAGAACAAAATTACAATATAACAAATTGAATTCTCTAGCTCAATATGGTAGAGGTATTAATTTTTTATATGCTTATTAATTAGATTTAAATATGATTATAGACTCATTACTTTAATTTATATGGTAAAATAGATCTTAGTTTATAGTTACTATTTATATGTTATATATTTTAATGTGATATGTATATTATGATTTTTTTTAATGTAAAAAAATGTTTAACAATTTTATAAATAATTTTAAAATTACATTATAGCAAAAATTGAATTTTAATTATTGCGTCGAGAGGTGCTCTCCATCTCAATATAGTGGAGATATTAAATTTTTATATGCTTAGTAGTTAAATTTAAATATGATTATAGACTCGTTACTTTAATTTATATGGTAAATTAGATCTTAGTTTATAGTTACTATTTATATGTTATATATTTTAATGTGATATGTATATTATGATTTTTTTAATGTAAAAAAATGTTAGCAGATTTATTAATTAGAACAAAATCACAATATAACAAATTGAATTTTATTATTGTATGGTAGAGATAGTAAATTTTTATATGCTTATTAATTAAATTTAAATATGATTATAGACTCATTACTTTAATTTATATGGTAAAATTGATCTTAGTTTATAGTTACTATTTATATGTTATATATTTTAATGCGATATGTATATTATGATTTTTTTTTTAATGTAAAAAATTGTTAGCAGTTTTATAAATAAGAACAAAATTACAATATAACAAATTGAATTTTATTATTGTGTCGAGAGGTGCTCTCCAGCTCAATATGGTAGAGATGTTGTAATATCCTGTCCTGTTTAACATTTTGAATTAATCAAATTACATAAAAATAAAAAAATAAATGAAAATAAGATTAAAGTAAAATACTCAATTTATCATCGATAGTTTTTGGACTCTACATTTTGAATATGATATTTTAAAGTGATATTTTTTTATTTTAAAAATAATATAAATATTTTATAATTTTAATAAAATTAATCTTATTTTAACCTGGAGAAAATAAAATAAAATAAAAGTAGAAATAACCCTATGTGAAAACTTTTTTATTCAGTTCACATAAAATAAAATTAATAAAAAAAGTGTTGAAATAAAAATAACTTCATGGTATTGACCTAGGGTATGAGAACTCATGGTATTCATGTGGAATATAGCCTATTTAAAGGGGGGGATTATACTGACGTAGATCCATCTTAACAAGGATTAACTCTCTTTTGACTCTAAAAGAGGTTTGCATCTCAAGAGATTTGATCGAGCTAAAATAGATCTATGATGGTTTTTACTACTTTTAACTTTTATTATTAATTAAGGCAACATTTAAATGTTTACACTTATTTAAAGACATTACAACATCCCCACATACTAGGTTCTATATTACTTTTAACCTTTTATTATTTTTTAATTCAGCTTACATATAATTTTTTACAAACATTTATACCACTACAACATTGCCCCAATACTAAACTATAAAATATCTCTCTACCATAAGTAAAATAATTTAAAACAAATATTTTGATTTATGTCAGTCATTATCAATCATTATCAACCATTTAATTCTTATATACAATTTTGGTGTTTGGAATCGATTTACAGATAGTCCCACCCATGTTCAAATCTTTGGAGGTGTTACCCATACGCCCGTAGTGTAGGAGGATACAAGAAATATGAAAGTAAGTCCCATCACCAACTCTGCCCTTTGGAGTTTTGGTGTTTGGAATCAATTTACAAGTAGTCCCACCCATGTTCAAATCTCTGGAGGTGTCACCCATATGCCTGTAGTGTAGGAGGATAAAAGCAATATCAAAGTAAGTCCCATCACCAACTCTGGCCTCTGGAGTTTTGGTGTTTGGAATCGATTTACAAGTAGTCCCACCCGTGTTCAAATCTTTGGAGGCATCATCCATATGACCATAGTGTAGGAGGATATAAGCAATATTAAAGTAAGTCCCATCACTAACTATGGCCTCTGGAGTTTTGGTTTTTGGAATCAATTTACAAGTAGTCCCACCCATGTTCAGATCTCTGGAGGTGTCACCCATATGCCTATAGTGTATGAGGATACAAACAATATGTAAGTAAGTCCCATCACCAACTTTGGCCTCTGGATTTTTAGTGTTTGGAATCGACTTACAAGCAGTCCCACCCGTGTTCAAATTTCTGGAGGCATCACCCACACACCTATAGTGTAGGAGGATACAAGTAATATGAAAGTAAGTCCCATCGCCAACTCTAGCCTCTTGAGTTTTGGTGTTTGGAATCAATTTTCAAGCAGTCCCACCCGTGTTCAAACCTTTGGAGGTGTGACCAATACACTCGTAGTGTAGGAGGATACAAGTAATATGAAAGTAATTCCCATCACCAACTCCAACCTCTGGAGTTTTTGTGTTTGGAATCAACTTACAAATAGTCCCACCCATGTTCAAATCTTTGGGGGCATCACCCATACAGCCGTAGTATAGGACGATATAAGAAATATGAAAGTAAGTCCTATCACCAACTTTGGCTGCTAGAGTTTTGGTGTATGGAATCGATACACAAGTAATCCCACCAGTGTTCAAATATCTAGAGGCATCACCCATACGCCCGTAGTGTAGGAGGATATAAGAAATATGAAAGTAAGTCCCATCACCAACTCTAGCCTCTGGAGTTTTGGTGTTTCGAATCAATTTACAAGTAGTTCCACTCGTGTTCAAATATATGGATGCGTCACCCATACACCCATAGTGTAGGAGGATATAAGAAATATGAAAGTAGGTCCTGTCACCAACTCCACCCTCTGGAGTTTTGGTGTTTGGAATTAATTTACAAGTAGTCCTACCCATGTTTAAATCTTTGGAGGCATCACCCATACACCTCTAGTGTAGGAGGATACAAGAAATATGAAAGTATGTCCCATCACCATCTCCAACCTCTAGAGTTTTAGTGTTTGGAATCGATTTACAAGTAGTCCCACTCGTGTTCAAATATTTGGAGGTGTCACCGTCACCCATACGCTCGTAGTGTAGGAGAATACAAGCAATATGAAAGTAAGTCCCATCATCAAATCCAGCCTATGGAGTTTTGGTGTTTGGAATCGATTTATAAGTAGTCCCACCTATGTCCAAATCTCTGGAGGCATCACCCATATGATTGTAGTGTAGGAGGACACAAGCAATATGAAAGTAAGTCCCATCACCAACTCCAGCCTTTGGAGTTTTGGTGTTTGGAATTGATTTACAAGTAGTCCCACCTGTGTTCAAATCTTTGGAGGTGTCACCCATACGCCCGTAGTGTAGGAGGATACAAGCAATATGGAAGTAAGTCCCATCACCAACTACAGCCTCTAGAGTTTTAATATTTGAATCGATTTACAGGTAGTCCCACCCATGAACTAATTAAAATAGAAATAAAAAAATAGATAATATAGCAAATGACAACCTCATATATTATAATAGTAATAGTAATAGAGGCCCACGCAAAATTTTCCTTCAAAGCACTCTAGAATAGCTTTTGACTCCGCCAAAACTGTTGGTCGACGCCACTTACTTTCTTTTCAATAAATTCCCTTGGGTAAAGCTTCACTCTTCCTCGGCGGTGAAAGAAAAACAAGTTTGATATGGTGTGTTAAAAAAAATATTTATTATCATGTTTTGCTATACTAGATTAATGATTAAAATGAATTCATAGTTATATCATTAAATTCTCTCTTTATTTTTTACAATAATAAGATTATAATTTTAATTATTATAATTATTAAAATTAAATTTAACGAAAATTAAATATATAAAAGCATATTATTTTTAATTTTTCATATATTAACCAATTATTATAAATAAAAAAATTATTGAAATAAGACTAATTATTCATTGGTGTTGCTTGTTTATATTAAAATAATAAATTCCAAAACTTATGCTTATGGCTTTCTCAACATTCCTGTGTAATAATAATCTTGTAATTATTTAATTTTAGATAAATGAAGTAAATTTTTTAATATTAACAATATAATAATGTTGATAATAAAGAGAACGTTGGCAACTACATTTTGGTTTATTATTTTGAAATATGACTTTGTTGCGAGTTAACAAGGCTTTCCAGCATACATATTTTGGAAGAGTTATCCGTATGTCATTTAAGACAGATTTGCTAACAAAAGTTCCTGAATAATGGTGTTCTACTGAAACGAAAAATTCATTGTCAGTTAATCTTACTGTTAAAGAATTCAAAACAGATGACCATACATTATAAATAGGTGCTGAAAAGATTCCTTTTGAGACTCTAACCACTGGTACCAAATTGAATAACACTAAAATACAAGTGAACCACGCATCAAATCAACAGAAAATTGAAATTCTTTCGGAAAATGGGAGTGGCACCAAAAGAGTCCAGGTTTCTGAAAGTTTAGTCTCAGAGAAATAATCTCCTCCAAAGACTATGGGAAGCAAACTAACAATTATTATTATCAGACAGGATGACAAAAAATGCAGAAACATAAAGAATAGAAAGAGAAGTTAAACTATTATTATCACACTTAGCTTTGTCTGTTCATATCTAATTTTTTCTATGTTTTTTTCTCATTAGTTCATAAGGTGAGAGGCTTAGCTCATTGCGCCACCTTTTTGGATATGTGCAAAGACTGTTAAATGCACATTTAATTGTGTCTATGCAAAATGTAATTTTGTTTATCATTTAAATAAAATTATGGTTTTTTTCCTTTGGAAAAAAACTGTGTCCCAAATTTAAATGACTTAGTGGACATGGCTCTCCCAAGATGTTGTGGCTTCTTCACCTTTTTTTAAAGTTGTATAGAATTTAAAATTTGTAAAATTTTAAGAATATTTTGGAAAGTTTATTTATAATTTACTTTTTACTATCATAATTTTGATAATATGCTATGCAGTTACAAGAATTGCTATAGATGAAACATTTTCTCTAGTTTTTATTGGGAGTGTTTGAAGGTGGAAATGGATTTAGCATCATCAAAAACCTTGGTACACCCAAAATTTTGAAGTTTCACAACTATAACCCGATTTTTTTACCAAATTTTATCGTGGAAAAATTTCCATTGTTTTCACATAAATACACATCCCTATTTTTTATTTGAGATTATGGTGTTAGACAACTAATCCTCAGGATTAAAGTTGGGTTAATTTGTGTTTTGGTGAGTGGTTATTAGAGTCCAAGAAGACCTGAAACCTGAATCAACAGTTTCTTGTATGTATTTATATGTACACTATGTACATCATTCATTGAGATCAATTAATATACGTTTGTATTTGGTTTCCAATTTATGTGTCTAACAATGGTATCAGAGTAGAAGTTCATCCTCCTGTTGATTGAGTTGAGCCACTATTTTTGTGGCTTTCATGTGCGTTCCTATTCGTTTATGTTTTACCCTCATTATTTTGGCGTGTCATGGATGATGCTAGGTCTCCATTTCTCCACAAGAATTCAAGAAAGACATCAAAGAGTTATCTACCTAGTCAAATAACCAGGCAATTAATACTAACTAGTCTCCTCATATATTGACCACTATTTTCAATTATGAGAAGTCAAAGAGGAAGGTATAATGGGTGATGTGAGTCTCAAACAAAGAGATGAAGTATTTTTTATGGGCGTGCATCATAATCAAGGTGGTCAGTGCCTCATTTGAGATTAATTATGGAAGGATGAAATACCACACAGTCTATTATGAAACCAACTCACAAAAAGATAGAAAAGATAGATCAACACCTTATAATTTAGCCTCTTCGAGAGGGAAACCTACTTTACATTACAAAAATGAACAATTGAATGATCCACATGACAAAACCTCCTTTCTATATATAGGAGTCTAAGGGGTTACAATATAACCCAAGCTGACCTAACCATAATAATATAAGGTCACATAAATAACAATAGTGGGCTTCTAGGGTGCACAATAATAATAATATGGGGACAATAGGGTCACAACAATGACAATAAGGGATACAATGACAAAATTAATGGGGTAATCACTAGTATTATAGGGACCTAACATGCCCCTCTCCTTCAAAAAGTGTTGTCCTCAACGCTTGAGTAGTTCTAGATACTTCTGTAAAAAATTCTCATCCTCACGTTTGGAATCTTCAACGGCTAAGTTATTCCACTTGATGAGATACTTTGAAATTGATCGATTTCGTAGCTGTCGAGTTCTTGTTTCTTTAACTGCTTCAGGTTCCAATATGATCTTTCCTTCCTCGTCAAGTTCTGACAATATTGTTTGAATTGGAAGCTTGTCACCTATAACCTTCTTTAAGCATGAAACATGGAAAACTGGGTGCACTTGGG
>APFE031391192.1:97114-109614 GCA_000404065.3 Pinus taeda
AAACTTTTGAAAGCTAAGATTATTTTTCCCGTACGACACTCAAATTGGGTCTCCAATATGGTACCAGTCAGAAATAAGAATGGCGACATAAGGATTTGTATTGATTTCAGGAATTTAAATAAGGCAAGTCTAAAAGATAATTTCCCATTACCCATTATGGAGCAGATACTCCAATCGGTGGCAGGCTCAGAGTTAATGTCCTTCTTGGATGGGTTTTCAAGGTATAACCAAATTCTGGTTCACCCCGATGACGGACTCAAAACCACATTCAGAACAAAGTGGGGAACATATGCATATCAGAAAATGCCTTTCGGACTCATTAATGCAGGAGCCACTTTCCAAAGGGCGATGGATATCGCTTTCAAAGGGTTAATTAATAGAACAGTAGTCGTCTATTTAGATGACATCACTGTATTTTCTAAAGAGAGATCCAATCACTTGCATGATTTAAATCAAATCTTTCAACGCTGTAAGAAATATGGTATTTTTCTTAACCCTAAAAAATCTTTTTTCGCTCTTGATCAAGGCAAGCTCCTAGGCTTTATTGTTTCTAAAGATGGCATTTATATTGATCCGGATAGGATTAAAGAAATCTCTGAAATCCCTTTTCCTCACAATAAGAAATCCATGCAGTGATTTTTAGGCCAAATCAATTTTGTTAAGAGATTCGTTCCAGACTTTTCTCAAATCATTTTGCCACTTCAAACTATGATTAAGAAAAATTCTGTCTTTAAATGGGGATCGGCAGAAAAGGAAGCGTTTGAATTAATCAAACAATCAATAATCAATTCCCCCGCTCTAAATACTCCAAATTTTTCTAGTCATTTTACATTGTATACCATCACATCTTATTTCTCTTATGCTGCAGTACTCACACAGATCAACAATCACAATTTGGAAGCACCCATTTCATTCTATAGTTCAAATCTTCAGGGTGCTAAACTAAACTACTCCGAAGTAGAAAAACAAGCCTTTGCTGTATATAAAGTTGTTAAACATTACAGACCCTTCCTTTTAAAAGCCCATACAAAAGTTATAGTTCCTTTCTCTTCAGTAAGGCAACTATTAATCCAAAGGGAATTGGGAGAAAAAAGGGCAAACTAGGTAACAACACTTCAAGAATACGACCTAGAAATCAAGCCAGCAAAGATTGTTAGAGGCCAAGGTTTTTGCAGGTTGTTGGCCGGAGCATCCAACATTCCAGAATCAAGTGATACAGATCAATTTGAAGTGATCAACCAGATAAGTATCGTTGACTCTGAATCACAATATGCTGATTTAATATTTTATTTGAAAAATGGATATGCACCTCCCAACCTGTCTTACAAAAGCAAAAGGGCCATAAGATTGAAAGCAAAAAATTTTACCATTATTGATGATGTGCTTTTTAGGCAAAATTATGATTCAATTTTATTAAGATGCCTTGAAAAACCTGAAGCACAAAAAGTTTTGCAGGAATTACATGATGGACCAGCAGGAGGCCACTTTGGAGCTGATACAACAACTCACAAAGTCATCCATGTTGGATACTATTGGCCCACTCTGTTTAGAAATGCTCATGAATATGTAAGGAAATGCTGAAATTGCCAGACTTCTAGTGGAAGACAAAAGAAATCAGCCTTCCCTTTGCAACCGGTCAATATTGAACAACCATTTGAGCAATGGGGATTGGACATCATTGGAGAAATTACCCCACATTCTTCCAAACAGCATAAGTATATCCTTACCGCTACTGATTACTTTACCAAGTGGGTTGAAGCGATTCCTTTAAAGACAACAAATTCTGAAGCTATTATTGAATTCATAGACCAATTCATCATCACCAGGTTTGGTGTCTCGAATGCTCTTGCTTTTGATAATGCATCTTACTTTTAAGGAAATGCTATGTTTGATTTCACAATTAAAAGAGGATTTAAACTAAAATATGCTGCTAATTATTATCCCCAGGGCAATGGTTTAGCAGAATCTACAAACAAAAATCTGATTAAAATTATTAAGCGAACTATCAAACAGAATCATAAGAACTGGCACAAATCTTTAATATTTGCATTATGGGCTGATAGGATAACACAAAAAGCTTCTATAGGTTCTTCTCCATTTAAACTTGTGTATGGAAAAGAAGCTGTGCTACCAACAAATCTCATCCTTCCTTCTCTAGCCCTAGTTCAATTTATTGAAGAAAGACTTTCTTCTTCTTTAAAACTTAGACATGACCAAATTTTAAAATTAGAAGAAGAAAGAGAAAAAGCCAAAATCATTCATGCGAAACATCAACAGATCATCAATTCATCATTTGATTCAATTTCATCCAGTTCCAAACAATTTCAAGTCAGTGATTTAGTCCTGAAATGGGACAAAGCCCATGAAGATAAGGGAAAACACACCAAGTTTCAGAAGATGTGGCTTGGACCATTTCAGATCTATGAAAAGATAGGCCATTCGACCTTCATATTACAAGATTTATCAGGGCTGAGAGATTCTCTCCCTGTTAATGGTCTTATCTTAAAGAAATTCTTCAATTGAGGAGGTAACCCCTTCTCCTTTTAATAGCATTTTTGTAGTTTGTAGGAGCATTAGAAAATAAAGCTATGAGGTATCTTCTATTTGACCTTTTCTGTACTTAAAGAGTTGTTCAAAACAAGTAGTGTGATATTTGTTTTAAATAAATAGAAGTCTTAAACAAAAGGAATGATTTCTAGGAAATTAGATATAATTGCATTCTGAAACTACACTGCAATCTTAGTGAACCCCTCTCAAAGTTTATAAATATTGTAAATCTTTTTAGATTTTCAAATTGGTCAGAAGAAGGTTATCAATATCAAAATAGGAGCTAATCCAATTTCAACATCTCCAACTCTTACCTTGTCATCCATCTCCTCTTAAGGAGAAAATTGTCTATCCCACTCACCAAAGCTTGTGATTACTCAGAATGTAATTCCAAGAATACTGGATATAAAAGATAAGGGGTCTTATTACAAGCCTGCTTACTATGTTCATAGGGAAATAGTTTAGCCGAAATTACCAATACTGCATACCAAAACAGGGTAATGGCTTCAATTGTAAGACAAGGGGTCTCATCACGAGCCAGCTTGTTCGGTTAGATTACTACCAGTGAATGGCATTGTCACTTAGCTGGCTACCAAACTAGGGAAATGGCTTTTTATCTTACAAAATAACAGAAAAGAGAAAAGAAATACAAAATGTGAAAAACATATTTTGAATTCATTCTGTTAATCATGCTCTAAGGCGAATGGGACAATCGACAATGATATGGTTAAAAGGTATCCCTACCGAAACTATGGATGTTTGGTGGCAGCAGAGGCTCTACCTATGACAAAGGAGTTAACTTTAATAGCTGATTTGGAAAGGTTTTCTGTTTTATCAATATCAACCAATAGAGGCCAATTTAAAATCTAGAATGTATATATTTTTTAAAGGGGAATTAGCAGAGAAAGTTTTATTTTGTTTGGAATGCAACTATACCTAGTTATATTAGAATTTTCCATTTTGATAAAATTTCTATTTTTGAAAAAGTTTAAATATTTCTATACTTTCCAGAGACAACTGTTTCTTCCAGCGAATCGCCAATTGTTGTGCCCTACAACAACCCCCCATTTCATATCAATATTATCTCAAAACCATAATATGAAATGGGTCCCTTTTTAAATTTTGTTTTCTTTGGTATCAATTTAGTTCTATTCTAAAAGGCCTGAAGAAATAAAATAAAACATTACCAAAAAGCCTTTTCCATAAACCAATCAAAAGCCTTAACATAAAGCGATTAATCTTTTATCATTGCGATAAAGCGATCACAAGATCGCATATCGCAATGACAAAGGGAGCACAACTTGAGGACATATTGGTTTGCTCCGATGCGAAATCGCTTTATCGCTATCGGCAATCGGCGATTGACTATGCACGCCTCCTTAACCGCCCCACTCGCTACTCTCGACGCGATGCGATATCGCTATCGGCGATCGGGGATTCCACATGTAACCAAAACAATGACTTATGATTTTCCCCGATGCCCGATTGCGATAAAGGCAAAAGTGCAGTTTTCAAAGAAAACCATAAAGGCAGTTTAATACGATTTATTCATAATTAAGGCACTATCTTTCGAAAATCCACTCATCCGCGCTCAACCGCAAAATCGCGCAAGGCACGCTTCAAATAAATCATTCGGACATTAATCAAATTGACTGGTATTGATAAGATTGACAGGCCTTAACGACCATTTAATGAAAACAGCAAGCCTGCGACCTGTTTACAGATTTGATTCGAAGCCACCTTAAGTCAATCGATCACCATGAATTTATCAATATATATATATCTCAGTCTATTCGATTTATGTTATTATTTCCTGTATTACGCCCATCGTTCTCTCTGTGCAGAATTCTCCCGCAGAAACAGATTTGAGCGGAATGGGAAAGAAGTCCAAGAAGACCACAATGCCTTCCGCTTCACCAGCCGCAGGGCAACCTGTTGTTGATCCAGGCAATAAAAAGAAAGGGCTTATATCAGACACTACGTGCCTGGGACTTACCAGAGCTACTTGGCAAGGCACATATAACCTGATTGAAGCTGAAGACCTAAGGGTGACAGCGATACAAGTCTCTGCCGACAGCACCAGTAAATCCGAGGCTAATCTGAGTGATTTAGCCAACTCTTTTCTTCATCGAATAGCGGCCCGGGAGCAAATCCTCCCATATACAGATGTGGTAAGATGGGTGATTTGAGAAATCCCAATTACCGATAGAACTTTCAGCACTATAGATGGGAGGATTTTCGGTTCTTTTCGAGCCGAGGATCTAAGGCAAATGTATCATTTGCCGGCGGAAGAGAAGAAGTATAACACGGCATTCCTGGAGAAATTCCGAGCTGAAAATGAGACTGAGTCCGAACCCATTGGAGGTTGGAGACAAAATCCAGCGAAGCACAAGCACGAATCTTCGGGTAAGTACTCGGTCGATTCTCTATGTTCTCCTTATTGCTATGCTGGGATTATGATGTGTAGACTATGGGGATTACATGATTCCACCAATTTTACCATAGAAATGGTCCCCTTAATGGAGGCGGCGTGTAGTGGCGAAATAATGGATTGGGAGGATATACTATCTGATAAGCTAGCAACTACCATTCTTAATTTCAGATTCAACTCTCGCGTCACTGAGAGGTTCATTCCGCCATTTTACTACAGTGCATATGTATTAGATGTTTTATGCTTTAATTCTGAATTTCCTGTGCTCGGATGGAGGTGGACGTCGCAAGACCCCGCACTCGTCCACATATATCATCAAAATTTGTGGAAGACTAACTACAAACACCATTTGTATCAAATCTGCAACGGTTTCATGTTGCCTATTCATTATTCCATTTTCAATAAGCCTGCCCCTAAGATTTCTGACCAAGCATGGGTGGATTTAACGTAGGGAGTTGGTTTGGAGAAGAAAAGTTCACCTATATCAGAGTTTTTGGCAGTCAAGCCAAGCCCCATGTGCTTCCTCTATACATCCCTGATAAACTACTTGCCAGGGAAATAGCCTATCAGATCAACGCCGATGGGGTTACTCAGACTCTGAAAAAAGAAAAGAAGCATGTTTGGCCCTCCTTTCCTTTGCGAATTGGTATCTACACTCTGCATGATCTCAAACATGTAGAGAAGGAAGCTGAAAAAATAAATTCACTGACTTTGGAAACTCTGCCGAGCAGGCGATTCGATCCGAAAAAAGTTGCCTACAATGCACTCGACCAGGCCAAATTAGCCAAGTTCAAGCACAAAGAAGACAGATTTGAGGACTTATTCGTATCGGCTGAGTCGCTATATCAAGTTAAATCACTCGCCATAAATGAATACAACGATGAGGGGCTAGTCGAATTTAACAGAATTAGAGAGAAGAGGTTGCAAACTCTGCCTCTAGTCCTGTTAGCGACTACTCCAACAACAACAAAATCAAGCGAGCCTGAGCAGCGACGTGATAAAGAACCTCCTATTACATCAAAGCAGTAGGAGGAAGTGAATGACCAGAGACAGGAAGAAACCCAGGCGAACTTGCAGAGACAGGAAGAAACCTAGGCGAAAACGCAAGAACAGAGCGGTTCAAAAGTTAATGATGATACACAGATTGATCCGAAATTTCTCTAGGAATGGCAGCAATTCAATTCAATCATCGGCAATCTAGAATGCTATAAAGATGATGAGGTTTCAAAAGAGGGCAACACATAGGAAGCGACATCAAAGCAAGTTTCGGGTGAAACCAACGACCCACCCAAATTCAAGGAAACGGAAATAATTCCAAAGGACCCATCGGGCGAAATCATTTTGCAGATAGAAGAGATTCCTCCCTTGGATGTCTTCTACAACCCTAAGCACAAAGCGGTAGTGAAATGACAGAGGAAGAGGAGAAGGACTGATCAACCTTCTTTATTCCCTGAATTAACAGTAACGGGCAATGTGGTATGGAAAGAAGAATTTGACCCCTCCGATGACTTGACAAAGCTATCGCAATACGCAGGAGCTTATTCAGCGGCAACAATAGAAAAAGCATCGAAGGTGAGCAGTCTATTAAAGGAAAAAGATCAAGACATCTTTACGCTACAGGCCCAATTATCGGAAGCGCAGCAGAAGGCAGAACAGCAATTGCTAGTCCAGCAACAAAATAATAATCAGCTGACTAAGCAATTACAAGAAGAAAAACAGAGGATTGACGCTAGCGCAATCCAAAAGCAAAAGGAGCTATCAGCAGCATTGGCACAATTAAGAACATCAACTGAGGGAATGTTAAAATCCAAAGATGAGCAAATCGCTCAATTATCAGCTCAAATTGAGCAAATGAAAAAGCTCCCTCAGGTAGATGAGTTTAAAGTAGAGGCGTTTCAATTAAATAAAGCATTGATAAATAAAATGAAGCTCTTGTGTTAGCAAATCACCCAAGCAGAGCAATTGTGCGACTTAGTGGCATGCATAAGCAAAAAAGTAGAAAAGGCAAGGACAGATTTGGATTAGGCCGAAGAAACACTGACAAATTTTCTGGAATGGCAAGATTCCGATCAGGGACAGGTAGCTAACCTACCAAGGATTCTGGAATCACATAAGGAAATATTATTCACAGAATGGCAATCACAGTTAATGAAGGCAGAAAGAGCGATCTTAAGATGCAAGGCAACCACTAGTAATTTGGTTGAATTGGTAAATAATACTCTTTACTTGTCTAACATGATTTCTCAATGTACTCCAGGCCAATTAACAACAACAAAGATGTTGGAACATTCATGCTACCCAGAGCTGGAGAAAAATGGAAGGTTAATTGCGGGAATCAATAGTTTGACATGGGATGCCTATTGGTTCTTTCTAGTGAAGCCGCACAGCCAGAGAGCCGCCCTCAAATGCCTCACATATGCGATCGGGTATATCATACCCGATATTCAGGATGTCACCTTTGTTGCCCAACTCAGCTTGGGCCTCAACAGACCACCCGAAGTGGAGCCAATGCATGCGATAAGCCAGCTCAGGTTTAAAGGCAAACAACCTGAGTCATGATTCACATCGCCGACTGCCAGATCGCTCCCAAGAAGATAGATAGTATTAATTGATGCCAATTAAGTAGGATTTTGTTTTCGTAGATTTTTTAGTAGTATTTATAGACCCTTTCATGCATTTAGAAAGGGTCGTAAAGTTTTGTATATGACTTAAAACCCTGAAGTTGCACTATTGTACTTCAGGGATATTCTTTTATGAAACTGGACCAATCATTCTGATTTTGATAAGGAAGCTTTTATACAAATGTGCACTACTGTCTTTGTTTGAAAGCATTTCTGCATTGAAGGAAGAATCTCAAATAGCAATTGATATTGGGATTGATTAGCAGCTCATATGGTACTATTATCTATGTCTGGATTCATTCTTGTTATATGAATTTTCATTTGATCGCTCTTGCTATTATCGCTTATATATATGTGTTTTAACATCATCCTTTATGCATCCCACTATTGGCTATTTATAACATGCTTTTCTTCCAATCATATATGTATCGATGATATAAATGATAAATGTAGTAATTTTTTGTTAATCACTTTGTTTAACTATTTAGATGAAGTAATCTTTAAATGATTGAATATGTATGTTTATTTTACAGTGTCATCTACATGCCTGTCAATAGACAAAGATTATTAAACGTTGCATTTCAAAAGAATAGTTGTTCTCGAGATTAGTATTAGTTTTTGTATTTTTGTTGATAGATTAAGTTATCCATCTATCATTAGAAAAGACAACCCATCACTCATCCACCTCTTTTATTCATTATCGGGAAACTGGTCCCATTATATCCAGTCGGAGCCACCATCCCAAATGGAAAAGGAGCTGTACTAAGGTCCGGACCGGGTGGTTATCCCCCAATGTTGTTGCAATGATTTTCGAGGCATCAACATTTCTGGCGCTAGAAGGAGGGCCATCCACTATGAATGGCGAGTAAGTCAACACCTACAAACCATTCAAAGAGTAATTCACCCTCCACCTCTCCTCGGACCTCTTGTTCGCATCCTGAATCACCAGTATCCAGATGAGACGAGGAAGAATCAACCACTACTGCTCAATTACATCATACTTCAGAACACTTAAGTTTGGAGTCCCCTGAAGTTCAATCCATCATCCAGAAACTTCAAGGCTTCTCGATTTCGCCTCCTAGATCTGAGGTATCACAAGGCAGTCAGACTTCACAATTCCACTTACCTCCTCACCTTACCAGACTCCAAAGCGAAAAACTAGGTATTGAACCACCTGAGTTCCCTTTGCCCGAAAGGAAAAGGATTAAAAAGATCGCTGAAGGTTCTGTTAGCAAAACCTTTTCTCCATCATCTTCCATTTCATCATCACCTGTGCGAAGTCAAACACCCACTTCACCACTACATATTGTTGTTCACCAAGGGACTTCATCTCAAACATCACAATCTTTTCAGTCTTCACTTCCACCTCCCCCTCAAGCACCTGGAACACCACAAGCAATCGCTGGTACTCCTAAAATGGCTCAAAGACCATGGAGAAGTCCTGTTGTAGTCATCATGCCTGCACCTTTACATCCGTTACCCGATTATCCTGAAAAATGGTTACCAAAGTTCAATCCATATGCTGGAACATCAGCAGAAGAACACATAAATAATTTTATGTTGTTAGTCAATTTGAAGGGAGTGACTGAAGAAGATGTGGTAGTTATATTGTTTCCCTATACACTACAAGGATCAGCAGGGTCTTGGTATTTTTCCTTGCCCTCTGGATCCATCACCAGTTGGAATATCTTTCAGGAATAGTTCCTTACTGAATATGGTGATGATAGATCCTTGGCTACACTTGTCCATGACCTTTCCAATTTAAGGATCGAGTCAAGAGAATCCATTAAGGAGTTTAACTCCCGATTTAATAAACTCTTGAACAAAATCCCTACCGATGATAAGCCAAGCGAACAAGTTAGAAGCGAGTGGTATATTACTGCCTTACCCTCATACATAGCCATTTTTGTGGATAGGGCTAAACAACCTACATTGGCCGAAAACATGAAGGAAGCCCTCGCTGTTGAAAAAAGTGTAATCACCTTGGAAAAGAAAACTGCCCTAGAAGAACGAAAATCCAAAAAAGTGTCCTTTAAGGATGATTCGAAGAAAAACATCACTAAGGATCCATATGACATGGAGGGCCTTCAAAAATTCCTTAAAACCATGTCAAACGAAATGGTTGAGATTAAGAAACAAGTAGCAGAGTCCTCAACAAAGAAACCTTATAGGAATTTCAAAAAACCCGAGTCCAAGCCTCCAAATGTCATATCTTATGCAGATTCGGATCCTGAGGAAGAAGAAGAAGAAGAAACAATTACACCATCCGAAGAAGAAGAAGAGGAATTCGTTGAATGCCACGGGATGTGGGACTTTATACTCCCTAATTCCGATACTGATTCTGAGCAAGAAGCCTTTTCCGTCACTACAAGGAGTAAAGCTACTCCCGAACCTGTTCAAGCCAATTCAAAGAAAAGGAGTGTTGGTACCAATACTGCAAAGGAAAAGGTACCCACAAGGAATCCAGCCGCAACAGTATCTCAGAATCAGCCGTCATCCTCCAATATACCTTCGCCATCTAAGACATTGGTAGTATCTGATTCGATGGATTATAATATTGTCGATGACATGAAGAAAACTAAGGTAAACATCACCATGTTTGAACTTAGTAAATTAAAGCATCAACAAAAATTACTTCTCAAAGAACTTAATGTAGTTCCTTCTTCACCTCTTCCCAGTACTAAAGCTGCAAGCGACTCAGGACAACCACCTTCTGGTAGAGTTGAGGCAACTGATACAATTCTGACTGGAGATAATCAGATTCCCATACTCCTCCTTTCCTCTTAACATATGAAATTTACAATCGAAATCTACATAACTGCTTAATTGACTATGGGGCATCATTTAATATAATTCCTGCTTCGGTTTGTTCTAAACTGAAATAGAACCCCAGAAATATTCAATTCACATTGTGCAGTTAGATAGAACTAAAGTTCAAGTTTTAGGGTAAATAAACTCTGTTACAATCAGGTTATCGGCGGATCCACGAATAGTTCAAAGGATTGATATCCTAGTCACCGATATACCTGAGTTCTATGGGTTCATTTTAAGCAGGGATTGGTTAGAAAAGCTCCATGGGTATATTTCCACCGATTGGTCCCACATGTGGCTCCCCTATAAGGGCAAGCCCAATCAAATAAAGATCGATCGGGAGAAACATATGACCCACACTGTTACATAATTTGAACAAGAAAATCAACCAATTGCGTTCAACAACAGTATCTTAGGAAATTATTCTTCTGAGTCATTTTTTGGCAATTATATTGCCCAACCATCTCCTTTCTTGGTTAACAATTTCGCATCGCAAATTGAAAATTTTTCGCAGACCGACAGGTCTAAATGTGTTAATGTTACTGAGAACTTTGTAAGTAAGATTGTAGATAATTCTTTATTTTGGTCTTTATATTTTGATGGATCCAAGTCTAGTGAAGGATCAGGAGCAAGATGTATTTTGGTTAGCCCACAAGGAGAAAAAACAATGTTGTCCTATAGGCTAGAGTTTCAATGCACCAATAACACAGCTGAGTACGAAGCATTAGTCCAAGGACTGTATAAAGCGATTGGCCTCAAATTCCAATACTTGAAAGTGTTTGGAGATTCTGAGATTATTGTTAAACAAGTAAGGAATACAATTCATTGTCTTTCGAACCATCTCAAACATTATCAATCGCTAGTACAAGAGCTCACTTCCCATTTTTTAGCATTCAATATTTCTTCCATTCCCAGGTCTCAAAATTCGGTAGCCGACTTGCTAGCCAATGTTGCTTCCAAGCTCCTCCCTTCCGAAGACTATAGCCTAGATAGATTTTCAGTAGAATTGCTTTTTAGGCCATCCATTCCTGACAATGTAACTAATTGGAGAGTATTCAACCATGATGAGGACATTTTACAGTTTTTGACCTCCGAAAAATCCTATGATAATCAAATCATTGAGGAAGACGAGCACGATATTCAAATGCGAGGTAAACCTGAAGAAAACTCAATCCCAAAGCCTGTGGTGAAGCTTGAGGATCTTTACGATATTAAATATAGGTTTAAACTTGTGTCCAATACAAAGCTCCAGAGCTCTACCTTAAGGTTTGAATTAATAAACCTTGGCACTGAACAAACTCCTCAAAACATTAATTTAGGATTAGGACTTTCCATGGATGAAAAGGAAGCATTCATTAGACTGTTACGCAAAAATAAACATGTTTTTTCTTGGAAATATGACGATCTAAAAACTTATGATACATCCATTATCCAGCACACTATTCTGATGCTTCCCGAACAGAAACCAGTTCAACAAAAGTTGAGAAAAATACATCCAAACTTAGAGAGTCAAATAAAATCGGAACTCAATAAACTCTTGAAAGCTAAGATTATTTTTCCCGTTCGACACTCAAACTGGGTCTCCAATATGGTACCAGTCAGAAGAAAAATGGCGACATAAGGATTTGTATTGATTTCAGAAATTTAAATAAGGCAAGTTTAAAAGATAATTTCCCATTACCCATTATGGAGCAAATACTCCAATCAGTGGCAGGCTCAGAGTTAATGTCCTTTTTGGACAGTTTTTGAGGATATAATCAAATTTTGGTTCATCCTGATGACCGACTCAAAACCACATTCAGAACTAAATGGGGAACGTATGCATATTAGAAAATTCCTTTCGGACTTATTAATGCAGGAGCCACTTTTCAAAGAGCAATGGATATCGCTTTTAAAGGGTTGATTAACAGAACAATAGTCGTCTACTTAGATGATATTACTGTGTTTTCTAAAGAGATATCCAATCACTTGCATGATTTAAATCAAATCTTTCAACGCTGTAAGAAATATGGTATTTCTCTTAACCCTAAGAAATCCTTTTTCGCTCTTGATCAAGGCAAGCTCCTAGGCTTTATTGTTTCTAAAGATGG